>JAGXCT010034466.1:0-25913 GCA_022495035.1 Philopotamus ludificatus
TAATGCCCTTCAGGTGGCAGGGACTCGTTTCGGGTCGGGGGCCACATAATGTAATTATTCATATATAGAGTATCTTATAATTACCCCCTTCGGCACAAAATAATTAGATAGAACAACATCCTGCGTCAATATTCTACCGACGCCGACAGCAATAGGATTCAATCTCAGAGATTCTTTCAAAACCGCTTTCATATACGGTACTTGTCCCAATATTTCAACAGTCACCTTATCATTGGGTTGTGGTAATATTTTTAAACATTCTTGAAATAATTTCTCTTGGACATCTTCATTTTTAGCCAGATGATATAATAAAAATCCCGACGAATAAGACGTCTGAAATTCATAAGAATACATTTTCAGAATAAACTCTAAATATAATCTTATGATCTTGATGCGTTTATAACATACCGTATCAATACCTGCAAGCAATAAATCAACCGACATTCCAACGATGTCGTTAATATCTATATCAGGATTCGCAAAATATTGCTCTAATAATGATGGCAGCTTGTCTGGGGAATCGTCTTCGTAAATATTTATGTTGCGAGTTTTCCTGAATATAAAATTTTCAGCAGATCTAAAATGTGTGTCCAAACATGTTATTTCGAAGAAGATAAATCAGATAAATCCTTATGAAATAAATATCTATATATAGTGATCTTAAAATGATTAACCTAGCCCTACCGATGGGGTCTATTTGGGACCCCAAGTATTTTAATCGAATAACTCTTTTAATGTAAATCCTACATGTGACAAACATTTTTGTATTTGACTAAAAAGATCTAAAGAATAAACATTATAAATAATCATTGGCCTTTATTGTCCGCAATTGTGAAAAAAAAAATAAAAACAACAATACTCCCTCCCATTGTCACGGGCGCGCTATTTTTTCTTACTCGCATCCGGTAAGATGTGCTGCAAGAACTCGCAATAGATTAGAAATTAGACAATAGAAAATCCAAAATATCGTTTCATTTCATAAAGGTCAAGAGATTGATAAAGAATTCATTAATATCTTGATATGAATGCTTGGGGTATCAGAGATACCCCCTTCGGACGACGCGGTTGTTTTCTGGTTGCGTTACAGATCGGTTAATACGCAATCTTTCTTCGATCCTTTCCTCATATGTGTGGCGATGAATCATTTCTAGACGGTGTGGACAATCTCTCTTCATCTTTAACTTGTATTTGACGTATTTTGACATTGGGAGTCATATTGGAGCCTTATTTTATTGTTGACTGTCGAAAAAGGTTTCACTATCTTTGGTGATTTTTTCCTCTTGTATTTTCGAAGATAAAGATATAAAAGTTTTACCAACATTAATAAAATACGGACTATACCGAAAATTACGTTCCAGAAGTGCTTAATGATATATTTTTTTATCAGAGGTATATTAAATAAAATATAATCATTTCTAAAGAATATATTTTTCTATGATGTGTATAAAAAAACAGTTAAATTCAAAGCAGTTGGCAACACTGCACTGTCGTTGTCAAGAAATCGAACATATGCACACTAAGCTAATAAAATTATTGATTAAAATGCGAATTTTACTATTTACTAATTAAACTACATAAGAAATTAAAATATACATAAATCGCAATTATAAGCCACTGATTTGTATGACTGATATGACCAAAAATGATATGACCAAGCAGCCACTGATATGACCAAAAATACGCGACAAAATTCTCATGGTCACATATTTAGTTGTTATGGACTTTATTTAAACTGTCACTCGATAATTCAATTAAACTGCGACAAAATACATCAAATATCAAAATCTTGGAACACGTGTAAGATCATAATATATTAATTAGAATTATAAATAAAATATACATTTTAAACAAATAAAATATTCTAATAAAACGGTTTTGATTGAATATTATGAATTCATTTGTTTATTGCATGAATTTAAACTTAAGAGAAATAAATATGGCCATGTCTTTCATTAAAAAAAATCCCCTAAACTCATTTTAATAATTATTAATTATACCATTACGGCGTAATTATTTCATCTTTGCCTCTTTTTGACAAAATATTTATATAAATACAATCCGTATTTTAATACGATTTTTTAATAACACGTTGTTTCAATAAGATGTATTATTATTATGTGATCAAAAATCTGCTTTGATTTTGACCTAGCCCGACCGATGGGGTATATTTGGGACCCCAAGTTTTTGATTTTACTCGAATTACTGTTTTAATATAAATCCTAGTTGTCACAAACTGTTTGTATTTGTATAAAAAAGTCTAAAGATCAAATATTATACATAATAAAAAAAATCGCATCTCGCATATCTTGACCTGAAATGCTCGGGGTCTCTGATAGACCCCCTTCGGATGATTCGGTTGTTTTTTAACTGCCGTGACGGATGAATTAAGCAATAGAACCTAATAAAAAATATCAAGAAAGTCTATTCAGAAAGATGTACTCACATTTCTAAGTGTCTTATGACTCTTTCATAATTTCTATACAACTTGAATCTCTTCTTCATATAAAAATGGGGCAAATAATCCAATTTTAATGTGATTGAATTCGCATATTCGGCGCAGTCAATCAATTTTGACGACGTAGATAATGGACAAAATTGTTCTTTGCTCAAAGTATCTTGTTTCGCATCAAAGGCAATAATTAATAACACTGAAATCGCATTAGATAATTGCATTATTATTATATTTTTATTATTATATTTCAAATTGTAATATAAATACTTTGCAGATACACTCTCGACAGATAATCTAAAAAATCACCGCCATTATACGGCTTATTTACGACATAATCTTCTCGTATCTTCTCGATAAATTCATCGACCACGTTGTTTGTAAGAGGGACGTATTTTGCGGCACTCTTCGGACTGGATAGTGGCCTTTGAAATTTGCTTCGGATGTTCCACCATTTTTCACCGTTACTGTAAAATAATAATTATTAAATAAAGTATCATAAACACAATCTGTATGCATACATACGCACGTTGGTATCAATCCGGGGGTATTATATTTTTCAGGCCTAGACATTCGATAATACTCTAACGCTGAATGCGATTTTCTTTCAGGATACTTTCCAGAAAATCGCAACACAGTCTCAATATCGTCCGGATCGAACACATAAACTAGATTGTTGTGAGTAAATATCTGCACTCTGACGAGTTTTCCATATTTTTTATACATGTTCATTGAATTTTCATACATTGTGGTCATTTTGTATTCGCCTATAATTAAAAATCACTATTTAGAGTTAGTATTGACACTTATTTTATATGAATTTCATACCAAAATAGGGCATAAACTTGTAAATGGCACCAATCAACGGAAGCGGTCTCGGACCAGGAATATCGTCGAAACGCTTGATATTTTCGACGTCAGTTTTCAGTCCAGGTAGTTCGCAACAATATTCAGTGTTTTGAATATTTTGCACTTTACTCTGGAGTCCGAATCCATTGGTGATTCTTCTTTGAAAGGTTTTGTTCAAAAAAGTCCGCTTTGAAAGCATCTCGAATGCTTTCGCTCTTAACTAAAACGGACACAGAGTGAACTTGCTTGAGGATCAGACCCGTACTTTTAATATATGCAATTTAAGCTGCAAGAGCACGTCTTCTAAGGTACAACGCAGGTTTGATTCTACCTACAATGAAATAAATTAGAACCATCGACGTCCATACAGCGGTGCCCAACTAAAATCGATTATCATTATTTAATGATGCTTTTTTATATGAAATAATCACGCTAATATATTTATGAAATATGTATTCATTCATATAAAATTATATATATATAATATATAAGAATATCAATTATTTCTGGACTAGTTTACGACGCCTGAGATGTTTTAAAATGGATATGTTTTATGTATGAAACTCTATATTTATCTCCTCAATTTCAATAATATAAAACAGTTTCGATGTTATAAAACCTATTTTTCAATTAAAATATTCATTTCTACGAGTATTTCAAATATTATGAATTCATTTGTTTATTGGTGAAATCCCGTTTAACCTTCCCGTTCCGATGGGGTATTTTTTTATTTTGTTTGTATAACTCGTTTAATATAAACATTACACCTTACAAAATTATTCCTCGTATACACTAATGCGAAAATCCGGTAGGACGGGTCTAAACATGCTCTAGGAAGCTTGTGAGAATTTAGGTGATAATTTTGTTTGTTTCTTTACACCGGGATCTAAAGGTCAATAATTATTAATATCATCTTTGCATTATTTAATATATTTTATATATTTAAATTGGAAAGCAAATCAACACGGAACGAGAACGAGGTTTACGCTAATTCTGCTGGAACGGTCAAATATACGGAATGCATAACAAATACTAACTTCATCGTCGATGATGTATATGATTAAGAACCAACATGATTTTTCTATATTTTGGACTTGGGTTCTCACTTAACCTTTACGATTCGAGACCGTCATTATCTTTTCCGAGCTATCATCAGCTCTTTCGCTACGTGTCCGAAAAACCAGGGACGGCTCGTCCATATACACTGCGGAGCTGCAGCACCCCCAAGCAAATTGAGGATTGTGCTTGTCAGCGCTAAAAAAGCGTCATGTATTGGATGGATTAGGGGTGACAGCGGGATGGGGGGAGGGGGTTCTCGTCGCTATGCGCTGGGTTGTGCTTGAAGCAAGCCGTTGGTCACTATTGAAATATGCTTTTTGTAATTATAAAAGCAACCCCAAATATTTTACCCATGAGCCGCCACTGCGAAAAACCAAAGAATTATTGTTAAGCAAATTATTAATGCAGTCAACCATCCTATAGCGCCGAGATAGGGATCACGCTGTAGAAATCTGCCCTATAATATGACTAGGGACCAGAGATTAGCATTAGGTTTTTTTTAATTGTATTTTGTAAATTGAACAAAATCAATAAATCAATCATTTTTCTATTTACATATATTTTTATATGACCTTATTCTATTTTCAGTTTGTCCACATACATACATACATAAGTGGTCCTGTAACCCTGAGGTGGGTCTTTGCCAACTGGAGGACGCTACGCGATCTCCAGCAGAGACACGTTCGTCCCAACCCTGATGCCAGGACTATGACGGTCCCTAGCACTCACGGTCCCGAGTATCAGCACAGAGGAATGCCTCCGAATAGCAACGTGGTCATCAGGGACAGAGTGTTAACGACATATCAGTCCGACGGTTATAAGTGACGTTGGGACGGAGTTTGCAGCCAAGGCGTCGGCTTGCCTTTTAATTGTTAGCCAGTGAGCTTTGTCATAAGACAAGAAGAGAGGAATCAGACACGTTCGTCCCAACCCTGATGTCAGGACTGTGACGGTCGACCACCAGGTTATCTAGTTTCTTCAAATACGGATCAGGTCGCCAGCCATGAGCCCGGGAGCTGAGCTGTCAACGCGCGAATTGTAACAATAATAATCAGACGGGCTTAAGGCCAATTCGTATTTAATTCACGGTCTGATCGGGTGCTACGGGCACCTCCTGTAACACACACGTCACCGAATTGGCCTGGATAACAGCCTGGCTCCTCATAGCTCCATAGAATCTACGAAACCATGATTGTGCCAACCGCCATCGCCGTCACGTCCAATACTGACACGCGACAACACACGACTCTAGTTTGTCCACGCGCGCGTATTATATGTTGTTGTCAGCAAATATTTTACGCGGCAATGGCTTTGAAAATTCAGCGGTTTGTAAAAATTTCGCTCTACTAGGGAGCACTATAGTAGGGACTGTCCCACAGAAATTCATGACTTCTCAGAATCATTTAAAGGATGTCCATTGCTGCTCGGATTATCCGCTGACAATCCGGGCCTCCACAACATACTCAAGGTTCGATGGAAGAAATGGATTGAAGAAGGAACGTACTTCAACTTCTTCACAAGGAGCGAGAGCTTCTGAGCACCGTTAAAATCTAGTACTTTGGACACATCATTCATCAACTAAAATATCGCCTTCTGCAAACCAATATGGATGAAAAAATAGCATTTGCAATTGGATTGGGTTAGGAGATACAGAACCGTTTCAGCTCGCCCAAAATAGACAAATTTATGGAGAAAATGCAAGGACCAGCAGATCGCCTACGTCCGAAAACGGACAAGATACTTGAAAAAGCAGAGAAAAAGGAAATTTTACATTTCGTACCTGACGTCGGTAGCCACATTGAATGGTGTACTTAATCATTGGATATCGAAAAGGTTACAAGTTTTCAAGACATTGATGAAGAATTCATCCATGTCTTGACTTGCTTGGGGTCTTGAATGCTTGGGGTCTCTGAGAGACCCCCTTCGGAAGACTTCGGCTGATCATAAAAATAAACTTGACCAACTGTATCATTGAAAAATACTATTTTTTTTAAGAAGCGTAACGTTAATCTCGTTAAAAGGCTTTGATTATTATATGTAATTAGTGCATTCGTTAATTTGTGAGATGAAAAATGCCATCTACGTGTTACATTTTATTTCAGATTAATTTTCTTATCGCCTATCGATCAAACTGCAATGTGTATTCTCGGTATGTCTGTTTCGGTTAATGTCTAGTGAGATCCGTAGATTCATAGTAAGGTCGAGAAATAAAACATAACATTTTATAAATATTCAGTTCAATTTTATTTTAGAATAATAGTTTGAATATAATGCATATTAATTTAAAAAAAACATTAATAAAAACTTAGTATTATGAATTTTATTACATAAAAATGTATACATACATATAAATAGCCAACCAATGAGTGAAGACAGATGCACTATTGTCGTATAAATGATGCATTAAATCTAGATGATTTTTAAAATACATGCAAATGTGACCTATGACTTTACGAATAGTATATACTAAACACCAATTGCACCATATAGCATTTTTAAAAAAATATATTTTAAAAAAAATTAACAAAAAAGCGTAAGCGTCGTGTTCTTATAAAAATCTTAAACGTTACAAATACATATATGTAAGTTCGTATATATTATATAAGCGATAATTTTTTTTTTAACAAAGTCTAATTAAATTTTAATAACAATAAATTGTATGCTATCAACATCGATATTTAAAGTCTTTTCAGTGTGATTTATAAAATACAATGCTTAAAATTGAACATTAAATTATTTTAATAAAAAAATATATAATCCGCTAAGAACGATATTTTTTTTAAAAAAAATGTCTGAAATAGGGCTGTCTGTCTTTCAATTTTGACAATAACGCAGTTGATAAATTCATTTTTAAAAATAAATAAAATAAAAAAACAATCAAAACCCAAAAACAGACCGATTGATAATTTTTATTGCAATATATTTTGATACTTCAGATGCAAATTCGATTTTTACATTCCGGAACTCTTACGGAATTAATTAGCAAGCGACTAATTAAATGACGGGAAATTTTGCTCTCCGCTCATTAGTACGATTACTTTACAATAATTTTAGTTGCATTATACTAAGCTCTGAAAATCTCGTGTAGGCAACACTGGCATAAATTTACGACTACAAGCGACAATTCTATTTTAATTAATTCATTCACGATTGCCTTCGAAACAATAATATTAATTTGATTAATAACATCGAGAAGTAAAATATCATGACTCGTGATTACGTCAGAGACAGCCCCGGTTTTTAAATCATTGTCGGCTATGTCGACGATGCGACGCGGCCAATAAAAATAGTTACGTAGTTTTACTTTCGAACAAAAATTAAATTTCGTCTACTGGAATTATGACGGCACAATTCATCAAAAAATCGATGCCGCGAGAGTACGTCTCCCGCATCAGTAATTTGAATACACTTAATATATTTTCCATTACAAGTTAAAATTAACCATAACGATATGATGTTCAATAAAGATTAATACAACAGAGAAAATTGAAATACTTTAAAAATGATTACAAACATCCCACTCTTTGGTAGAAGACAGATGAAACAGTCGACGGTTGATGTCCGAACTGCGGAGTCGTTTTAAAATTTTCTTAATAGAGACACAAATAGTTCAGCCATCCGAAAATAAAATAAGACGAAGACAATAGAAAGGTTTGAGCTTCATTATTGTGGATAATCCGGGGACGCGGCTTCATTTTTATAATCAAAATTATAAAAATGAAGCCGCGTCCCCGAACGTAAAATGAACACTTAATCGTCCACGGATCGTTCATTTTCGATAAAGTCCTCGGACGCATTCGTGTCTTTTTTGAACTCGTCGACGTCGTCCGCCTCCATCTCCTCCTGCGTCTCTGTCACTTCCTCCTTATCGACGGCGTTATCGGCGCCGCCGTTGCTCTTTCGGTCTGATTCGACAGACATCTCTCGCGAACTCGATATGCCGTTCGTCTCGATCCTTTCGACGCTCTCCTCTCTATTATTTACAACGTCATTTTCCTGCAATAATTAGATGAATACAATAAACGTCGAAAATATAAATATCGTAAATATATAACGAACGTTACCTTTGGAGGCGATTTTTCGGTTATGTTGTTGTTCGGCGGTATTGAATTGGCTACTTCGACTTTGAGGAATTGTTCCAACGTGTCGATTTCATTCGCCATGTCAAATTGATCATAATCCTACACAAAAAAAAAATTAAAATACCCATTGAATGCATTAATAACATATTACATCGTCCAGTCGAAAAGGGGATATTTTGCATGATCATTTTTGACCATCAGTTATGTACAGTAAACCCCCCCATAACGTACATTCCTATAACGTCCCCCCCTATAACGTTTGTGGCAATTTTTTCCTATAACGTACATTTTTTAAAACGCCAGATAGAATTTTCATAAAAATATTTTATAATTTTATAAATTTAACTAATAAAATGTCCGTTGATCTTCCCTGCCCGCAAGTTGCGGGAGGATTACGTCAGCCAAAATCCGAAAGGATATCGCTTATCGCGCGAGCCAAGTCATTTGCGCTGGTAAACAAGTAAAAGTGTAAAAAAAAGAAATATTAAAATGGTTGATTTACTGATTTCCTTCGAGTTCAAAAAATAAAATTGAAAAACCTTACCCCCCTATAACGTGGAACCTATCTTGACGTTATAGGGGGGTTTACTGTACTAATCTCTGATCCTATAAGGCATATCTTGTGTTTTATTCACAGTTGACATCAGTAGAACGTTTTTTTACGTTACAAACGTTTTTGACAAACAATTATTACGTTATTGCATGTTGTACGCATCCTGCCGACAAAACAATGCAACAACTGCAACTAAAAACATTTGTGACACATATCGAGAATGATTAAGTGTTCGGCAGTGCCAAAAGTTATCCTCGAAATGAAAAAGTATCCACTTTAACGATGATTGACTGTACGAGAATCAGCTGACAAGCTTGGATACTCAAAATGAGTGTGCAAGAACATCTGAAAAAAATCGGCAAGATTCTGAAACAAGGCATATGGATACGGGCGAGATCAAAGGAGTGGCAAGTGCATATATGAAAAATTAATCCAAAGATGCAATCCAGTTTTTAGACTTTTTGGTGACTGGCAGTGACGGATTTCCCCTTAGACGCGTAAGGCGTGCGCCCGGGGCCTCATTAATTTCATGGGGCCTAAAAATTCGGTACTCAAAACGATTTTTTTAAATTAAAATAATAAATAATTTATCAATATTTCCTAAATCAAATTGACTAATAAATAATGTCGATCATATGCACTAATTATTCGGCAGATTCAGCCGTGAAGCTACCTTAAGTCATAACGATGCAAAGCGTCAGGGGCCTCGGCGTACAGCCTTAGGCCCTCATGGGGCCCCTGCATTTTATTAGATATAATGAATATTTGTAACATCGAAATCACTAATATCGATCATCACTAATAAAAAAAGAAGAAAGAGAAGAAGCAAAAAAAATTAACATAAATTGATGTAAAATTAATTATGTGTCCAAAAGATTGCAAACTGAGTAAAAAAGAGTGCGCATAGAATGCATATTATAGGGTAATGAAAATAGGCCTCTCAAATGCTAAATCGGCCACGAACCAACGACATAAACGACAATGGCTCTCAAAGGGGCTGATATCAAAACCAACCCCTCGGCCGAAATTAACAGTAAAAAAATGCTTTTGGATGGTTAGTGGGATAGGATTCTTCCCCACGATTAAAAAATTACTCGATTGAATCATGCCGAGCCCAACTAGAACATTGGAATGCAGCAATAAGGTTAAAGATATGTGATGTTTTCAATCTAATTGCAAACCGATAACACCCGAGCCAATACAATAGTAGTAATATGATAGTAGTAGAGGATAAGATACTATTCTTCATCCGCCATATAATCCGGAATTAGCTCCTTCTCATTATCTTTTTTTTCGATCTATGCAACATTATTAATCAGGAAAAACAAATTTATTTTTGGAAGATCTTAAAAAAGATATCGAAGAATATTTAGCTTCCAAACCTCGTAAATTGTATTCTAATGGCATAAAAAACTTCTCAAATAGATGAAGGAAAATTGTTTCTACCGAGAGAGAATACATTGTATCATTGTAATAAGGAAATTATTTTTTTCGTTTTTTTTCGACTGGAAAACCTAATATATAAATAATACATACCCCGCAGTAATCTTCATCGTTAAATATTTGCGGAGGCAATGGGTGTCTAGGGTTAGTATCGCTAACGGTGATGCCTAAAGCCGTGGAGTTGCTCTGCATAAAGTCTTTCTCCTGCTCTTTTCCGGGTTCGGTGATGTCGACGACATCGTAAGGTATATGTTTTGATTCCAATATCATAAATACTCGCTGCTGTCTCTTTTTGACCTGAAACAAAGCATTACGATTAAATCTCTCGAGATTCGCCGATTAGTCATGTCTATGTAAATACGGATGACAACTTGTTTTGTCCGCAGTGGACAATGATTAATGAATCAAGACAAATTAACCGAGCACAAAGAAGTCCAAATTATATTACCGTATGCGATTCGCAAAGAATGAATAATCAAAATATACAAAGAGAATAAATCGCAGGTGTCATTAACCGGCGAAATTCATCTGCATAAAATTCCAGCGAACAAAACCATCAGAGCATGATAAGAAAAAAAACGTTAATTAGTGACGGTTAAATGTTTTACATCTAGATTCATTTAAGGCTGATGACATTGAAGTTTACATTAACGGAAACCTTATATTTAATTTTTATACCGCAAATAATCGGCTTATTCAAATACCAAGTATACCGTGAAATTTTGGAAAGTATCGCCGATAGAATTAAGCTGAAATATACCATATACGATTTGTTATCTCAAACACACACGATAAAATCTATTTTAAGTTTTTTTAATAAAAACATATATGACAAATCGTCGTTTTATGAAACATGCGGCGTATTTGTACGATTTTAATAAAATCGAGCGCTGATAACCGTATAAGTCATTTCCTTTCGCTAAAAGCAGAGTCCTAGCGGCAGAATTGATGTAAGAAATTATCTTTCATATCTTATCAATACATATAATAAATAATAAAAGCCGCGGTACATAACAAACACAATACGCAGTCTTAATAAAAATTTTAATCATATTATATAGACGATTTATATAATCCCGTATGTTCCGTTTACGTTATAATATGAAAACTGACGTGTTTATAGAAATATATATGAACCGTCATCATATATTTATATAAATAAGATTGTACCGAGTATTGAAATCCGATATTCATATCGTATCATACAGCAACAGTTGGCTCGCACAAATTTATTGTCAATTTACAATAAAATATAAGTGAACCGGTGCCAAAATATGCATATATGGTATAAACAAGTTAAATTTCATTCAGTATCACTGCGACGAGAATTGGATATATAACGTTCAACAATTGAACGATCGGGAAGGACACCGACGCGGAACAAATATTCTTGTTGGATTCTTGGCGGATATGACATATTATGACAATCTGTCATGTCACAAATGATTATTTCGGTAGTCCTCGAGAGTTCGCGGGCGGGCGCGGGCGAAGCGGGGGCGGAGCGCCGGGCCGCAGACGCGTACGCACCTCCTTGTTGCCGGAGATGCCGCTGACGTAGACCTTCACGCCCATGGCGCCGCCGCCGCTGCCGGACCCTCCGCTGTTATTTCTGTCCGTACAGCTCGCGGTGTTGCCACCGACCGACCGGCCAGTCAGTGAGAACACGCCTCCCACCTAGCAATTTTTTTTTCACTAGCAACACTGAAACAGGCTTTTGTTCAAAAAAGTAATATAAACTAAACGCGATCAATTATTGTGCCAAATTTAAAAAATAAACGCAATCAAATTTACGGTTTATATTATACCAAGTATAATTAACATTTGGTTCATATATTTGACAACCATGATTTTTTTTATCAAATTTTCAGTGATACCAGCATAAAAAAATAATATTACAATTTTATTAAACTAACAACAATTTTGTAATTCTTTATTCGTAAAACAATTAATTATATAGAGCGCTCTACTGATTTAATAAGTACGAATTTATTTATATTATTCTATTTTTAATCCATAGTATTTCAAAACCCTCGAGAAAAACAAATTTAATTTCATGATTTGGTCGCAAATCTTTTTCATAAGGGTGAATTAATTCAATTTTCAAACCATTGATCATAAATCTCTTCAATGACATTTTTCGGATATTTTGATTTATGTATAATAAAACTGAACATGAAATATAATCCTGATTACTCACTTCTTTATTAGTTAAAATGAATATGTCACGCGAAATAACCACCACATGACCATATGCATTTTCAAATTTAATTAACTTATCTAAACAAATGCAACCACAAAGGGGAAATCTCGTTGCAATCCTTTACAGATAAAAGGATACAAAATTTCATTTAAATTTTTCGATGAATATTATCAATCGGGGTAAAATGCATTACGACGATAGATCGAGGAAAACGATAAAACGACCGAGGAACAATTAATCCGGAATTATTTACTATTGTTAGTATTCCAATAATTTTAAGAAACAAAATGCGTAAATAAAAAATATACGAATTAATAAAGAGGGTGATCTAGCTTTGTTAAAATATAAATCTTCAAAATTCTATAAGGTCATAAATATTAATAATCTCAATAAGGGGCAATACTATATCGATACTACTATATCTGGGTTAACCTTTTCCACTTCGTGGGCGAGACGTATTGGCCCAAGATTTTTTTTATTAAACAACTTGAACTAAGTTTTATTTAATTTAAAAAAAAATAATGTCTTTTAAACGGATATCAGAGTAAGCCCTTTAGATTCTTCTTATTCATTTACAGTGTAAATTATATTTGTATTAAAAGAGATATTCATTGTGTAAATTTTACACAATGAATATCTCTTTTAATAAATTTGCAAAAAAATATTATGAGAGTAACTCATAGATTTGACTAAAGGGGACAGAGTGGAAAAGGTTAAGAGTTGCGTTCAGATTCAAAATAATGTTGCTTAAAAATAGAAAGAGTTCATAAAAGAAATTAGAAGTTTCCTGCTGAAAAGCAAAAATGAGTGTATAGCAGTTTCCATATTTGCGGAGATAGTTTAACGAACAAAGTGAATAAGAATCATTCATCGGTCTTATCATGAGCAGTTTGAAGAGCTGCTACGAGGTTATAGTTTGATCGAAGCGAGCGTTCTTGACTTGTGTAGTCTATCAATCTCTGCCTTATTCATTTTCGATATTTTCATAGTGTATATATTAACAGGCAGAGACAAATATTGTATTTTAATGATATTCCGCCTTAGACTTGAATATAAAGATATAAAGGAAAAAAGAAAAAAATAATATAGACTGATGTAAATACTCCCAAATATATGAAAGTATTATTATTACCTAGAAATTTTGAAGACATATTTAATATGTGATAGCTTTAAAAAAGGAAGGAAAAGCAAATCTAGAAAAAAAAACAAAAATCATATATAAATATAAAATGTATTAAATTATTTTAAATATTTCGGTAATATAAATATACAATTAAATTTGTTATCAATCGTACATATCATGATTACATCTCTAAGTGTTTATTTGTCTAAAATGACATGTATTGATATGAGTGTATGTACAATTATTACACTTAGGGGAAGTCCTAAAATGATAAAATAACCTTTATATAAATAGTAAAATGAGATAAAGTACTAGTCGTGTTATAGCTTAGTGATATAGTGATCATTGTATGAGAGAAAATTTGTTAAAAATATATCTATCCCGGTAACATCATACCCTTACTACATCTTTCTTCTATTAATATTAATAAATGTACTGTAGATAATTTGTCGTTAATTTAAATGTATTTTTTTTATACGTTATTGTTATAAATAAGGATTTCATACATTCTCTCACAAAAAATTGTCTCAAAAAATGTTCCCAAAAAATTGTCCCAAAAATTTGTCTCAAAAAATGTTCCCAAAAGATTGTCAAGTTAGGGAACTAAAAAAATGCTTGCCATCTGCATTAGAGAAAACGGGAAAATTAAAAATATTTAGATGAAAAATCAAACGATGAGTGATTGGAAATATTCATGGATCCTTTAGAACGAAAGAAATACTTCAAAGTTAGATTTCATGTCACGCATTAGAACCGTTTCTAAGTAATACATTTTTTGTTTGATTCTGATTGTGTAGATTCTTGTAGGTCTTTACAAATTTTAGGGATACAATATGAATGACAATGGTATAAAAAATGTATAGTAATCTATTGTCTCGCACTATCATGTCAGTGTTTGCCAAAATCTTAAATATTTAATTAAAAAATAGATTTATAAAATTACTATATTTTTCGAATGCATTTTATAATTTTTTACGAACGAGAATCATCGTAGTAACGAAAGGATTCATAGAAAATATAACATTATATTAATTTAATTAAACATATGTGTATGAGAACATTTAGAAATAATCTATGTTTGATATATCGAATGATATGATTACTTATCGATTACATTTTGATAAACTGTGTTCGCTGACAACATGGCGAATGTATTGAACGACAATTGTGATAAAAAATTATTATATATCGAAAATGTTTGTAAGAGCGGTAAAGAAAGTGAAATCGTTGAATTACTGAAACTGGAATATCGTTCGATCATCAATTCAAATAGACGTCTGGAACGTACGACATCGATCGAAGGTTTTTTTAAACTCATTGAAAAATTGTGCATACATGAAACGGAACTGTTTAAAAAATTGGAAAAATTATGTCCAATCCAAGATGTAGTAATACCCGATCCAATAGTAGTAATTGCGAATGAACCCTTCGACGTACAAAACAGTAAGTTTATCACCGTATAATTTTCCATATGGCGGTTTAATTATTTTTTTTAATTATCCAGATCCACTGCTACATACCGAGAATACATTGCCGAATAATAACTGCATTCATAAAACTGAACCAATAATTAAATTTTTATCAGAAGAACTGGGAAAATATTTTTGGAAAAACTTTGCGAGAGAATTGGGGATAAGGCAAAGATGTATCGTTGAATTGGAAAATAAATACAGGACAGAGCTACAAAATGACATGAAATTACCGAAAGAATTGATAAAAGATATTCTTTCAGAGTTCGAAAATGATTTAATATCTCATATTTTGTATTATGTTAAAATTTTAGCTGCGGTTGATAAAACAAGGGGCGATTTACGTGAAAAATTAATGATAATTATGATGAAAAATCATTTACTAACTGCGTAATATATATTTAAAATATTCGAGCGTAGATTTAATGTGAAATAAAATAACACGATATTATAGAAAAAATATATTTACATCTCGTAGATTATAAATTATTATATTTAAAATATGCATAGTATTGATGATTTCTATAATTTAATAATTATATTGAATTTGGTAGTATTATTTATACATATTCATTGATACGATACTGATAATATGCAATAATGTAAACGACAAATCGATGATTTTTATAATAAACGTCCTTGATATTATTTTGTAACGTTGTAAATCTAAGAAATTTTGTACTAAATGTAAAAATATTTTGTTTTTCGTCATTTGTCTGTTGCAATCGTCATTTGTTTATTCATATTTTCAGTCTCGTCGTTATGTATTTATTAATTAAACAAAAAAAATAAAAGCATTTTTAAAAAACAAATTAATATATATTTTCAATTACACATAATATTTGTCACAATAGTTACATCTCTGCTATAACGGGGATAATAAAAAATACTAATTATTATGAGGTTATTCATTCAATTTCAGTCTCGTTAAGGATTATTGAAAATGGATATCCTAATGAAATAAATATTTATTAAACATATTACATCAAAATGTATAAACCTCGCTTTCACATAATAAATTCATTGTACGACTAAATGGTTTTATTTATTTACATCACATTCTCGGTAACGCTTCGACTGTGAAAGTTTTCATATGGATATCTCCGATAGTCATCATTTGAAAATAAATTACCGCAACAGTAATAATGACGCAATTATAAACGTAAACGTATTTATTAATTAATATTTAGAAAAAGAATTGAGAAAAATGTTTGAGACCATTTTAATTGACATGAGACATTGAATGTCGAAGTGTTACGGTACATTTACTATACAAAATTTGATCAAATAATATGCGGTATTTACGTTTTTCTCAAAAAATCAAATAATTTTGTCCCCGACAACGTAAGACCATTTGACCGCTTCTGCTTGACGCATATACGGTCTAATTTCCGCCCTCGCGCGTATTCGTGTGAAGCCGTGTGCAAAAAATGGACCGAAAAGTATTGAAAAAAAATATAAAAACATTTTTATGTTTTTAGTATAATTATATGCTTCAAATAAAAGCAAAAAAAAATACATTTTTTTTGGAACGTTTTGGTAAAAATAATTCCCGCATGAAGTGGTTAACCCTTTCAATGCGGCGGGTCTAAACACGATTCTGCATCTGAGTGCAGCGCCGTTTTGGACCAAATTAATTTTTTGGCGAGGTAAATTGTATCACCGCTTACCGCGCTATATTAGACCATTTGCCCATAAGAGATTTATGCACGCGTGTTGATTAGGATATGTTCTTCCATCTCAACTAAAAAAATAAACTCGATTCGCTTTATTTTCGTAATAATAAATCGAACAAAATATCAATTGCTCAAACAGAGATTAAGGATAAAATAGGAATGCGAACTGCAATCTAAATGCGAAATGCAATTTCTTTATACCATTACATCCTCGTATACGCGGTATGTGGAAATATATATACCGGGAACACCCTAATAAAATCCCTGAAATGAGATAATGCCAATCACATACGCGAGACGAATCAAGTTACTGTTCATATTTACATATTACATGGTTTCTATAAATTTCTTGTGATATGTTGTATATTTATTGATAGCTGTGTTTATTAGCTGATTTTTAAAACAAACACCATCACTTAACTCGGTCTAGTTTACATGTAATGACAAGTTAAAGTTTTAAAGAATCTCGTGCATGTACGACATGCGGCCCCGCACCCTGGAACACGATTTGTATGCGCATGTACGTCATGCGCCCCGCACTGAAAGGGTTAATAAAAAAAATAAAGGAAATTAACAAACTTCCATATTTTTTGTATGAACTTTAAACTTCATATAACACGGATTTGTATTACACAACGATATGAGAGTGTTATACGAGGCCAAGGTGTATTAGCAAAACGTCATAATTTCATGTTATTTTTTCATCTTTGAAAATAGTAAGAAGTCGGGTAGGGCCATATCCGGTGAATACGGAGTCTGAGGATTCATAACGTAGTCGATTTTGGCCCAAAATACTTTTTCAACTTAATTTTCAAGCAAAAAATCGACAAAAAACAAACGAAAGCTTATTAGACATTAACAATTGAGTAAGAATCGAATGCCAAGATACGTCACGGACAAAATTGTATCAATTGTACTTATACAGCATGTGAAATTGAGTAATTCCGCATATTTTTTGATCAAACATTTGCATCCAGAGCTATCGTCGGCAGTTTATCTTTCACCGTTTTTTTAATAAACATGGAATAATAATAAATCATATCTGGAATATATATTATTCTAACAAATATAAATGTGAAATAGAGGTTACAATGACGTAGGCTAACTAGGTTCATAAGAAAAAACAGGTCACAACTACTTAAGTAATTAAATCCGTTTAATACGAACACCGGAAATAAAACCGTAATGCCATAGTTTGCGGCATTTTTTATTTTAATTAAAAATAATCATTATTCATTTCCAGAGTCCGCATCAAAAAGATTACACGTGTATACATATTTCAAAAGATGAATAAACAATAATAAAAAAAAATAGTTCAATAATGTGCGAGGACTTTATGATTATGTGCGAATATTAATCATAAATTTAATAACAATTTATTGGAAATGCGAAATAAGTCTTTATAATTAAAATCACAGTAATTTGTGAAGGAATTTTAATTATGTCTACGGATAGTACGAATGTATGCTACACTCTAAACAATAAAAAATATTTAATAAAATATTCATTCGGCGAAATAATATAAAAAAATCTCAAACAAATTTATTCCACAAACAAAATCGTCGAAAAGCGATATTCAGATGCACACAAATAATTTAAAATGCAATAATAATTATATATTGTCATGAAAATCGTGCTATTTTATTTATTCGTATGATAAGATGATAAACTTGTATCCGGCTGGGTATTCCAAATAGGAACTCGAATATTATATCATGAACACAAGCGTATAGGAATAGATTCCGTCAGCGAAAACCAAGTTGAATTATCCGGAAAATTAAATAATTATCGCGATATTAAAAATGATTACAATTAACTAAGCATTGACGCATTGTGCAATAATTCTATTCTTTGGTACAATTTTCAAAAATATTTGGGAATCAAATTTGCATAGTCTCCAAACGACTTGAATATATTTTTATACATTATAGATTAAATTCAGCGGCTAATAAATTCGTTAATAATTTCAATAAATTAATAATCATGACTTAAACATATTAATATAAAATTGAATTGTATAATATTATTTAGGAAATATTAATCATTCGCGTCGGGTTACGCATGGGTGAGTCTTTAGAGTCCCCATACGTGGTCGCGGGTTACGCATCAAAACGGCCCTCTAAAAAAATCGGCCTACCGCTTTATAAATATGTCAATTTCATCTAGCAGATGTCATTGCAACATTTAATAGATTATTAAAATTATAAATTATATGTAAATATTTTTTTTGCATCATTTTGTGAATTGATGAGAGAATTGACAAAAAAACGACCCGACGCGAATGTGTTTAAGAAGTCGATATTACAAGACTTTGAGCTAATCCTAAAAACCACTAGATTAAACTAAACTGGGGATTTTTTTATTTATTATATATATAGCAGAGGAAACGTTCACCAAACCGAATAGTTGATAATATAATCTCGTTTTATAAATATATAAAAATATTTTAATCCGTATCCAGAATTTTTATTCTATTTTGGAAGCATAATGGATATAGCCTGCCTATAAAAAAACCCATATGCTTCATTGTGCGTCACAACTACACGCTGGCACTCATTCTCACAATTTTAAATCGTTTTACGCTAACGTAAATTTATTTTATTTTGGCGGCTCTGCTAAAAGTACATATTAAGTCAATTATATATGCGTACAATCACATAAATGAAATATAAGAAGAAACATGTTCAAAACTGTTTCAAAAACAAATATATTATCATCAATATAAATCAAAACTGAGTGCGATAAACATAAAAAATCTCAAAATAAAATTATTTAACAGTTTTATCATAAAAATTGTAATTGAAAATAATCCTATACAGTAGAATCTCGGTCCTCGGATTACTCATACTTTTTTCTGCATCAAGTCGAGACAATATTACTAATTGTGCGTAAACATTGCATTATTTTCTTTATTCATTTTACGTACATAAGTCATCATAATATGAAAAAAATGGATAGGTGTATTATTTATAAATGCTAGAATATTTAACGTACTTGGTATCCAATGAAACGATTGGGAAAATCATCAATGACATCCCATTTTCTGATGATACAATCATATTAGCAGAAAGAGGAAAGATAAACAAGGTCTAATTATCGACATCTACGGTCGAGATTCCTCTCAAAGGAGACTAAAATCAAGCTCTATATGACCCCCAACATAAAGATCTGAATGTTGGGCTTTGATGACAAAACAAGATGAGTAACAACTGGATATCCTGAAGAGAGAAGGAGAAGGAGAATTCTGACACGAATATTTGGAGCCGTATTCGACGATGAAGAATGGTGTATCCGAAGCAACGAGGAGCTGTACCGATTATACAAGGATATACCGGTCACAGCTGTCGTTAGAATGACTACTCCGGTGGGCCTATAACATGACAAGGATGTGGGACAATAAGCCGCTGAAAAGGCTTATGGTTAACAAGTCTTCCTGTCCCCGGAGGAAAGAAAGACCAAGGCTGAGGCGGTTGGACTGTGTACGGAGGGACACTGCATTATTGAAACTTACCGATGTAGCTGCAGACCGGATATAATGGAGAAGGGTTTAGGTTGAGGGCAGGGCTCTATAATAGTGCTCTTGCATCTATGATGGATGAATGAATTATCGACATTCAAAAAATCAATGCTATAATATTAAGTAAAGATAGGTTTGAGAAACAATTATGAAGATACCATGGATGGAAAGATCATTTTTTGTGGACATCATGGAGGGAAAAGTGCAAGGAAACTAGTCGCAGGCGGGAATAAGTCGACATGGCCCAACAATATTTTCTACTAGACCAGTTTGAGAGGTTCAGAAGGACAGAGAATAATACGGGAAGGCAAAAAAAATTCAGTAGATGGTCTAAATGAGATAGATCAGAACCGGTATTTAATCTAACGGTTTGAGGACATTGAATTTAGCATTGAAACCTAAGAAATTATGTCTTCTAACGTATTGAAACACGGAAACTGTGGAACATAAGTCGACAGAAAGCATTAGAAACGTGGTTCTGCTGAAAAATACTATAGACAGAGCTCATGAAAAACTGATAACTTCTGTATACTCTGCAATGATACAAAAAGTATTTTTTGAGTCCGGACTGAATTGATTCTGAGGACCAAGATAACACTGTAATCAGATATGACTTAATTTTTTTTATATATGTAAGCTAATGTACAGTCAACCCTCCTATATCGCCGAAATATAGACTACTCTATAGAAAACCGCCTTATAGAAGACTAGGCACAAAAATCAATACATCAAACAACATATTTTAAATGACCATGTCCTATTTTCAGTTTTGACCATTATTTCATGCGACAATGTATTACATATTTACGAAATATGTAAATTTAGTGTTTTGTAGAAAACGGCGCTCTAGAAGGGTGCACTATAAGAGGGTTGACTGTATATTATATATATTTTATTCATATACTCAATCCCATTACATACCATAATACTGGAATTTTTTGTACAAAATATTGAAAAGATATATCACTTTATATCGTTATTTATATAACATATTTTTTTTAAAGTGAAACTAAATAAAAAAATTGTGAGCTTAACGGTATTGGCGAATATTGGAATTTTTAATTCACGCTTTCGAAAGTAATAATAAAATACACATATGATAATTACAATGAAGTAAAAATATTATTAAATAATTACATTATATAGCATTGTGAATGTACACCACAAGCGTTACGTTAAATAAATATTTAATATAATAACATTTCGAATAACAATAAATAAATTTCGCGATAACTTTGAGCAAATTCAATTTTTCTAACTATACCATATCACTTAACTTTTTTCGAGTCGGTCGATTCGACGCGCTCCGAGGGTTTGTTACACGTCGAATCACTGATATTTGGTAATTTGTTCGTTTCACTTTGCACGGGCATTTGAACGTTTTTGTCGCACGGCGTGGAGAGGGTGTCCGGTGCGATGTCGGGCCTATGATTGTTATTTAAATTACGTTTCAAATTGTCGAGCATACGTGCCACCGAAAAATCGACCATCGCCGCCTGCTGATTCAACGAGTTGCCGACAAAGCGTATGAGCGACGTTTCACTAAAATCTTGACACTTTTGCCGTAATTTAGTTCTTAAAAAACCGATAAAAGAGAGCGGGCTTTCGTATTCGTTGGGGACGATTCCGTCCACCTCGCTTTCGAAAAACGATAACAACGGAAACCATATCCGGGTCCTGTAAAAACACACATTTTAATCAATTTAATTACACATTTAAAAATAAAAATTATACAATAATACAAACCTAAGTGAATCGCCTTGCATAAGCGCTTGATTATTAGAGAGAGTATGATAATAGAGAAATAGACGTGACGTAATGTAGAACGCGATGAAAACGTCAATTGAATAATGCTCGTGGGCAGCCAGAATGAAGAATATTCCAAACATGTTCATTAACCAAGTGACTATGTGCAAAAGATAGAGACTTCTCGACGTATCTAAAATAATATATTTTATTAAAATCATCATCATACAAGGTTTGATAAAAAAATATGCAGAATTTTGAATTTCTCGACTGTTCAAGTGCAAATGTCACAATTTATTTTGTTGTGTTGGTCCGTGTACTTTGACATTGATAGTCTTGTCGGATGCTTACTTTATTGTTGGCTGTCAAAAACGTTTCATATGATTTGACACGTTTGGCTTGTTTCATGTGGAAAGATCGAGGAGATAAATATAAAATCGTGAGCCCTGACCTCATCCAACAACGTTATCCATTCATATTTGCAACAGAGTATACAGAAGTTATCAGTTTTTCATGAGCTATAGTATTTTTCGGAAGAACACGTTTCCAATGCTTTCTGTTGGCTTATGCTCAACAGTTTCCGTGTTTCAATACGTTAGAAGACATCATTTCTTCGGTTTCAATGTTAATTTCAATGTCCTCATACCGTTAGATTAACCGGTTCTGATCTATCATTCTTCTTCATCATTTATCTTATCCATTTTCGTATTTAAGCCATCTACTGAACTTTTTTGGCCTTCCCGTATTATTCTCTGTCCTTCTGAACCTCTCAAACTGGTCTAGTAGAAAATATTGTTGGGCCATGTCGACTTATTCCTGCCTGCGACTGGTTTTCTTGCACTTTTCCCTCCATGATGTCCACAAAAAATGATTTTTCCATCCATGGTATCTTCAAAATTGTTCCTCAAACCTATCTTAACTTACTATTATAGCATTGATTATTTAAATGTTAATAATTCATTCATTCATCATAGATGCAAGAGCACTATTATGGAGCCCTGGCTCCATCCAACACCCTTCTCCATTTTATCCGGTCTGCAGCTACATCGGTAAATTTCAATGATGCAGTGTCCCTCTGTACACAGTCCAAGCACCTCAGTCTCGGTCTTCCTTTCCTCCAGGGAAAGGAAGGTTTGTTAACCATAAGCCTTTTCGGCGGTTGACTGTCCCGCGTCCTTGACACGTGACCAGCCCACCAAAGTCTGGCCCCTCTGACGACAGCCGTGACCCGTATATCCTTGTATAGTATGGTACAACTCCTAATTGCTTCGGATACACCATTCCCCGTTGTCGAATACGGCTCCAAATATTTTTCACAGAATTCTCCTGTCCAGGATATCCAGTGTCACTCATCTTGTTTTGTCGGAGCCCATCATTCAGATCCATATGTTAGGACGGGCCTGATGAGGGTCTTGTAGAGCTTGACTGGTGTTCTTTGAGAGCAATCTCGACTGTAGATGCTTTTGAAGTTTAAAGTAGCACTGGTTTGCCTGCATGGTACTTCTTCGTACTTCCAAATTGATTTCATTATTATTTGTAATAAGTGAGCTGAGATATGTGAATTCCTGGACGGCTTTGAAGCTGCACTCTTCGACTCACAGGAGTTAAAGGATTCGTCTTTGGCATATAGGCTTGTATTTTGTCTTGGTCTCATTGACCCCTAGCACAATGCCAATTGCCTCTCTCATTATTTGCTGGTATACATCCTTGAAAGGCTCCCGAGATGCTGCATAGACTAGAAGCTGCACCAATTCGAGTTTAACATAGCACCTTAGAGTCCTATGTTAAACAACAAACATGCTAAAGCGTAACACTGTCTCAAACCGCGGTGTCTCAAATTCGTTACCAAAAATCAGATCTCAGAAATGCTTCTATCATTGGAAATAGGAGATAATGTTATATCTGATAAGTACTATTTTGAAGGGAACAAACGTATATCGATGAAAAATAAAATTCTGCTTATTTAAAATAATTAAATCGTAAATAATTACTAAATAGAAATACATACATTCGGTAATGAAAAAATTCAATAGAGTCAACGTAACAGTATGTCCGGAAAACATGTAATCTCCGCAAGTGCGAACGCCTCTCACGGACATGCCCGCACCGGTCCATATGGCGTACGCTTGACTCAATCTCCGACTCCAGTTCGAATAGAGCTCGACGTCGGAAGGATAATGCCGCGGAGCACATTTTAAATGTCCACCGGGCACGCTAAGCGACGTTATTAACATTGTGATGCATCGCAATAAAAACACGGTTCCGGAGAGGGCGAAGAATCTCCTCAACAAAATAAACCTGAATAATAAAACGTTACAATTAATCAAATGATGAAATTTAATATTAAATAAATCGACTTACCTGTGTTTATGAAACAATAAAACTCCCATCCATATAGCCATCAAGACTGTCCCTGTTATTTCGCATATATCAAATGCCCACGGAATATGCGGAACATTATCTAAAAACAAGTCGGGTAGAGGAGGATACTTTTTCATATCCGGTACTTTATCGTGGACGATGACCATCACAACTGCCGTTACCCAAGTGACTAAAAACACATAACCTGAAAAAAAACCAAATATTAATTACGTGTATACGCGACCAATTATAACCGTAACATATTATTTACTCGTATTAAAATATTTACGAATATATTATTTGATATAATACCCGGTTGATTTTAAACCAATATATCATTTACGATACCGCGATATTAATCTATTCATGTTTACACATGTAAGCAAATGTTTATTGTGTGTTACGATATATTAACAACGTATCTAAATATCGAAAAAAATCTATAAGATTAAATTATTTAAATGCAATTTATCGCATTACGTTCTTAATAATCATTTAAATAAATATCTATGAAAAGCAAATGTTGTTTTGCAATTGACTCTGATAAAGATGATGAAATAATTATTATATATTCCAAAGTCTAAATGCTGGACTCGAGAATCATTCCATTAAAAAATAATGCAAAATTATCACAACAATGTTTACGTTGACGATTTATGTTTGGTCAAACACATGAAAATTACGACGTGACCATGAATACCAATATTAACACAGATATATGTTCACCGCAGATTTTTACGCTCGTAGAATTGTTTACATATGTGGCGGTTTTAATAATAATGTGAGTATTAATTAAACAGAAAACAATAAACTATGATTATTTACGTTCCATTAATTACGTTTGATTTTCATTCTGATCTCAAGGAGAAAAAAATATCGTTCACGACAAACAAAACTGCCATATTTGCAATTTGTTTTTAAGTGCGTTGTACGAATTCATCCTAATTTGTTTATCATTTGAAGATTGTATAAATGCCGAGTAAGAGAAGATGGTGTATCTATTAAAAATGAATGAAATCAACCAATCGACACAATACGATAATTTTTAGAACTTTTTCCAAGGAAATGTGTAAAAAGAACAAAAGTACAATTCTACATCATTTAGTTTAACAATTATTAACATTTTAAATGTTTTTTGACTCTTCTGTAAATATTATTTTGTGAGATACAGCTAATTGTTTTCCAGCATCCAGTGGCGGATTTCTCCTTGAGCGCCCCTGGGGCCTCATTAGTTCAGGGGCCTCAAAGCTCAGCTTTCAAAACGATATTTTTTTTTTCAAAACAAAAATAATTTAGCAGTATTCCCTAAATTAAATTGGCATATGAATAATGCCAGCTATGACATGTCTTTCAGGTGGCTACCGTAAGGGTCATATTTCGAACTAT
>JAGXCT010034467.1:4268-25592 GCA_022495035.1 Philopotamus ludificatus
GGTTGGGTTGGGTTGGGTTGGGTTAGGTTAGGTTATGTTATGTTAGGTTAGGTTAGGTTAGGTTAGGTTAGGTATAAGAACACAAAAAAAAATAAGAATAAATAATAATAAAATAAGAATAAATAATAATAAATTAAGTTGATTTTCTTGGAAAAATTGTTGTTTTCATCAAAAAATATTATAAGCAGTTATATTATTTTTGTCAATAAAAATATATAGAAATGTAATGTGTATTACATTTTCTAATAGGTTTAAAAATCTTAGAAGATTTTTTAAACCTAAACTAAATTTAGTGAATATGGTTCTTGGTTAAAATACTCATCTATTGATATTTATTATTAAGAAATCAATCCAATAGTTGCCTCGCGTTATGTTGCTGCCGAATTTTCTTCGTATTATTGATTAAAACAGATTAGTTTGATGTATTTTTTTAATTGCTCACGTCGTTTAAGAAGAAACAATAATTTATCATTAATGAAAAATTCCATTGTCGAGAACCTATCAAGAAAAATGTTTTTTTTTATAAATATATAAAAAAAACGTACGATTTAATTTAAAAAAGATATTTTAAAGAATTAATATTAAATAAAATGATCTAAATATATGACATAGTAATAGCATTAGATCTAGTGAATAGTAATAGCTCTAATTCAGGCCTCACTTTATTATGTTGACGAACTTTCTCTTTTTCTTAAATAAAATAAACTGGTTTTAATAAGCTACTGTTTAAATTTTTTACGGTGATTTAGATCAAAGAATTTATAATATATCGTTCCAGAAAAATTGACCATATGTAAACAATTTTGTTGGATATTATCCGATTTTTTACGAAAATATGATTTCAAGATCGAATCACATTACATTCATCTATTTTTTTAATTTTCATGTTGGATTTATTTATTTTTAAACTTAAATGACACTTGTTGAGTTTCATAATAGTATTTGTGATTAATTTTAACGCTTCGTTTTTTTAATATTTACTTCTGGATCAGAATATCAGACAATGACAATGACATGTTGGCATAAAATTTGTTCTTTTTAATGATCGAGTTTTGACAAAAAAACTTGGTAAAAAAAATATTTTATTTGAATAAAATTATATTATTAATCAAACCATATGTATTTTATGCACATCTTTTTTAATAGCGATAGTAATTATGGCTAGATTTTGATTAAAACCAGATTGTATGTATTCGTAACAACGAAATCAAGTTTGCCCCCGAACAATAAGTTCCAAAATAATTTAATAATTGTTTTGATTCCATGTAAAGCTTGTACAAAACTCGACACAACAGTATCCATCCCAACAAGTTCGCAATGTAAGGTAATTAAATTATCCGTTATGCGAAAGGATTCTCCCGTGAATCAAGCTGCTCCCTTCCCCGTCGCGTCACTGCAAAGTTTTCTCATAAGCAAATAACTCTATATAATGTTGGGTGTAATTTACAAAGCTAACATTCTGCAGGTGGGAGATGGCTCTCGATTGTGAACTGCAGCACTGGGTATCGTAATTAAATCACGTTTTTGCTCCGGCGACCCGTGGCATCGCAAAGTTTTAATGCGAGACGCGGGCGTCGGGACGCCGCCTCACCCCGCCATGCAACACGAAACACATTGTGTGACACGGACTCATAACTCGTAACGTGATTAAGAGCCCGGCTGCAAGTTGATAACTAGACTGCTGGGGGCCGAAGGACTGTCCCTGTCCCCCGCGCTAATTGCCGCGAGCTCGTCTAATCCAATTCGGACACGGCTAGGTGACAACTCTACCGATATCTAATTATTCCGCGAACTGTATTACCGCTGTTTGTGATGCTGCGAGGCTCTCGGTGTGACGCTCGTTACGGCGTCCCTGTATCTGCCAAGTCTACCATAAATCGAATCAATCCTCTATTGCTTGCACTTTACGACGGCTGCACGCTTCCTGAACCTGTGAACTGTCCGGTTATGAAATTAAATGCATCATGTACGGGATATTCAGATTGCAATAGATAATTTGCACTTCATAAAAACAATAAAAAGGATAGAATTATACGTAGATTAAAATTAAATTTGCTTCTTCATATGACTGGGTTTAACCGCTATTGTCACACCGGCGTGGTAAATTCTAACTCATTGCACACGCCAGCGACATGCGCTGTAAACTTTGCATAAAAGTTATTTGGGTATAAACGCGGTTATTACCAAATAACTTTTATAAGTAAATTAAAGTTTTAGCTATATTTTTGTATTTATTTGTAATTATGTAAATTTCTCACAGTGCAATAATAATATTACATAAAATTTATTTTCTATTGTGTTTTCTCTTATTTTCTTTATTGGTAGAAGTTTTAATAAAAATGTTTATTGACATCCATATTTAGTGGGTTAAATTTTGATTGAAATTTTAAAAATATGTTTTGCATATTTTATTTAAAAAAATAAACTAAGAAGGCCTGAAGAAACTGTGGGTCAGTATGATTGTACCGAGTCGCATCGCGACACAGCGCTTAGCGGCGGGGCACCCTCCCTCCCGCACTCCGCTACCGGCCCGCATCCCTCCAATACCCAACGCTGGTAGCGCTAAGTAGCAGACAGAGTCGAGTGTTGTCACGTGTATTGTATATATCAGTGCTCCGCAACCTTTTCTCATCTACGGGACACCAAAATTCTTTCTAGAATTCCGCGGCACACCAAAAGCTAACATATATAGGTATTAAATTGATATAAACGGCTATAGTGTGTACAAAGCACACTACGCAGTTTTTAACAGTTGGCACCAGACGTTGAGGGACCATTGAAAAATTATTTAGTTATAACAATTATTCTATGTGTTATTGTGTATAATATATAATATTGTGCATAATTAAAAATATTTAAATTTCAAATACATTGTATTTGACCGCGGCACACATGTATTCGGCTCACGGCACACCAGTGTGCCACGGCACACCGGTTGCGGAGCACTGGTATGTGTTACAGGAGGTGCCCGTAGCATTCGATCGGACCGTAAATTAAATACCAATTGGCCTAGCCTCGTCTGATTATTATTGTTACAATCCGCGCGTTGACATCTCGGCTCTCAGGCTTATGGCTGGCGATCTGACCAGTATTCGAAGAGCTAAAATAGCCCGAAGGTCGACCTTCACTGTCCTGACATCAGGATTGAGACGGACGTGTCATTGCTGGAGACATCATGTCCTTTTGACATTTTGAAAATTTGTTTCTGTCCATTTCACTCTTCGTCTGATATTTTCGACTGGTTGTTACATAGTTTATACATAATGAACATAGTTGTTGCATATTTAATTACATTATAATTTTTCGCTGTCACGTGTCAAATGAAGACTAATGAACCAAATGTAACCAGACACAGAAGCAGAGAAATCGTTTTTAGGTTTATTATGTTAAATTAAAGAAGGGAAGAAATAGATTAAAAGAGAACCTGGCTAAAGGTTGTTAAGTTTTTTTTTTTGATTATTTGAAGCTAAATTGGAAATGATTTAAACTAAATTGGGCAAAAGAGGTCTGAATTGTTATTTGTGTTATCATCCTTTCTTTTTTTTAAGGAAGTAGAACAGTTTTGAGTAGTGGATTCTAAGATATGATTGGGAGTATATGGGGCCATAGTTAGAGAGGGAGAAAATGGATGGGTTTATATTTATGAATTTATAAAGTGCGAGTCGAGTGTCGTCGCGTGTCGTTACAGACGTGGCGGCGATAGCGGTTGGGCACAATCATGGTTTCGTGGATTCTACGAAGCTACGACAAGTTAGACCGCTATCCAGGACAATTTAGTAATGTGTGTGCTACTGGAGGTACCCGTAGAACCCGATCAGACCGTAAATTAAATACGAATTGGCCTTAATCTCGTCTGATTATTATTGTTGCAATCCGCGCGTGACAGCTCGGCTCTCGGGCTTATGGCTGGCGACCTGACCCGTATTCGAAGAGCCAAGATATTCTGGAAAACGTCCGTCACAGTCATGCCATCATGGTTGAGACGGAAGTGTCCTCCAGGTGTCAAAGACCCGCCTCATAATATAAATGAAGGTTATCGTAAAAGGTAGTGGAATATTTTTTTAATTAGGTCTTTAAGAGGGAAGATTTTAAGGTCTTGTGTATGTCTGTGTTGCGAATAAACCAAGATGCGTTCGTAATTGTGCGTAGTGTGATATTTATGTTCCTTTGAATTTTGTTTACATATGTCGCATGCGTCGAGCCTCAGATCTGGGAGGCGTATAGGATATGAGAACGGATGATGGCAGTATATAAAAGGATACTGTTTCTGCCTATAAGAGGACAAAGGAACGTGTTACTTGAGCCGATTTTATTAATTACTGAATCTACATGGGTCTCCATGAGAGCTTTTTATCGAAAGTAACCCCGAGTTATTTTGCATCAGAATTCCACGCAATAATAAGGGTAATTTTAATTGTAATATTTGGTGGATTTGATATTCTTTTTAAAGAAAAATATATTGTTTATAAGTTTGTTTAAACATATTTGCGATGTTTTATATATGAGGTTGAGGCTTCGGTATTTTTATTATTTTTTTATATTTTGTAGTAGGAATATCGCTCGTGTAGATCAAGAACAAGAATGGGAGAGATTCAATCCTTGAGGGACTCCAGCCGTAATCGGACGGATGGAGGATAACTTAGACTCTAATTTTACGTTGAAGGATCAATTTTTTTTAAATGATTATATCAATTTTATGTATAAACAACGTTAAGCAGCCGAAATAAGACCATCGTGCCACACCTTGTCAAAGGCAAATAAAAAAAATCAAAAGAGTTGGAAAGTACTTAATATATGAATCGATCCTCATATTCAAACGACTCATAACACCATTATCCGATTTGAACCACGTCAAGCGTTATTATAACGCGCGTGTGAGTAATTTCGCTGTTTTGCGTGTCAGAGATTTATTTTGTCTCCGAGTAGAAAGATTTAGGAGATTTTCGTACAGGACCGAGTGCGTCAAACTGATGGATCCGCTCATGTAGCAAGTGCCGCAGTAGTCAACTCCACAAAATTGTAGTAATTATATCTTGCATTCATGCGTCTAATGAAGACGAATGCGCAAAAGAAGACGGCAGCCTACGCCCCTTCCTCTTCGCCGGCACAGACGCTGATGGAAATGCCAGAGATCAGAGTTGAGCGAGAGCAATTAATGGTCGCTTGTGTGCTTCACGATTAAAATAATTGTCTATTTTATGTTAATTGCGCCACACGTGCTATATACATAGACGGTCTATCAATGTCTATGAAATAACTATTCTAAATATTATAATTTCGCGATGATTTATTCATTAGAATATTTAGACGAATTTATTTTGTGCCGATTAAACCAATATACGTCTCTATGCCTTTTATCCGTTGGAAATTTTACTTATAAACGATTGGAAATAATTAAATTTGCGTATTTATTCAGTCGCATTTAAGTCTGTCTGTAACGTTATGTACATAAAGTCTTCACGTAAGACGCAGAATTTACTTTGGCGAAATTTCCATACATTTGGGACAGCGGCGCTCGCCTCGAAATTTTCCCCATGAAAAATATAGAGTGGATACACATTTATTCGATACAAAATTTATGGAATTTGGTCTCTTTCATTATTACAGTGAAAGAATCGAGGCGTGTTTTCAGTGTTATATATCAAGCCGTCAATAGTGCCAAAAATTCGCACATCCCCGGGGACGCGCCGAAACATTTTTCTACATCGAAAAGGTTCAGAGTCTACTGAGAATCGACATATTTCTAAATAAGAAAAAAAAAAACGTAATGTGATCCGAATATTAAATTCGTCCAGAAATATATTCAAGGATTTTGTTCATAAAGTCACTATTTATTTTAAATATATATAAAAAAAACGCACCTAAAACGATCATAAACACTTCCTAATTAATATCTGCGTATTAAATCTAATTAAACCAAAATTGTTTTTTATACATAAGCTTATCTTATATATTGGACATTTATTTTTATTTACAAAAAGCCTTGGGCTGATGATAAACTGCAAAGTTCGTATCTCTCACATCCCTCTTTGTGGCCGTGTAGAAGAAAAACATATGCCGTAGTCTCGTAGAATATGCAAATATAATACCTGCTTATAAACAAGGCCTTTATTGTACGTACGCTGTACTTTGTTTTTCGTATTTTGCACATAAAAAATATGCATACTCAGAGTGGAGGAAGTTTAGAGAAATTTAGCATGTAAAAATCAGGTTAAAAATATATTAATTAGAATCATTGAAATATAAAATAAATTATAGATTTGAGTATATAATATTCTTAAATGAATTTTAAATTGTAGATATATTCTTTCAAGAAAAATAATTATCATTAAGAAAACTCGTGTTAAATATCATAATATTAATATATTCAGATTCGGGATGCCTTGAGTATAAACTTCCATTGTATCTCATTATGCAGAGGTATGTATTTGGAAGTTTGAAGTGGCATATAACCTTTATCCAGTTGAGCTTACCATTTACTATTTATATTGCTAGGACTAGTTGGTGACGAGTTTCATAAGATGTTCAATATTATCATATTTCTAAAAGTTGTATTTATTTTTATCAAAATTATTTTTTTAAATATTATAGAATGTATACGTAAAGGAAGTAAAAGAGTTATTGCTAAATATTTAGCAGACGCAGCTTGTTAATCGTCCATTCCGTAGCTAATTCTGGTCCGCAGCGTAAGTGAGTTGTCGTGTTGGCGGGCCAAGGGGGTTCAACTCCCGGATGAACGTGCCTCCAGACCATTTTCTTGGCTTCAAATACAAACAGACTCTGCAAATGTTTGCCTTTCTAATAGAAGATTAATAAGTTAATAATATACACAGAGGCGGCGAGGGTGCAGACACCGCCGCCTCTAATAATTTCAGGGGCTTTTTCAGCAATCCCTAATACAGCCTACGTCAAACTTTAAACGAATTGAACATTTTATATTTATTTATAATAAAAAAAAAAATAATAAACTGCGAAGACGCATTGAGTGATTTTCTCGGTATTTACTTTATTTAATAAATTATTTAATTTTCCATTTATTTTATATCTACAAAATAATTTTAATATAATATATATTATTAATATAAAAACAAATATATGGGATTTTTTAGAAAAAGTGTAAAAATATTGATTACTTATATAAGATACTGTCTCAAAAGGCTTCTTCGATACTTTGGACATCGCTAGAAGAAACAATATCTTGGAGAAGCTCGTCGCGCTAGGAAACGTGCAAGGACGTAGGGAAAAGGGCCACCAAATGAAGAACGCTACGGGCTTCAGCGTAGTAACTGGGATGCGAGATGCAGAATGTTAATAATACTGGAGAGATAAAATCAAGAAGATTCGGAACAAGAATGGTTACGATGATTAGACATGAGGGTGCTGACTATAGAAGAAGATATAAGATACTATAATGTTAAACTTTCACAACGTTTATTAACTCCTCAGGAAATACATATTAAAATGGCTACTAGAATATCTTGTTATATTCACATATACTCTTTCTGCAGAAACTTCTTCAACCTTCTCCACTCTGGATATTTTTTGTCAAATCTACGTTCTACTCTATATAAAAATGATTTTATTTGTTAAAATTGTAATTTTTGATACACATTACGGTTCACTCTCAAAACTTCACATTTTTGTACATTTAAAATCAAATTATTACCTTTGTGCCTCCATTTTATGGCACACATTCTCTACAAAAAAGTCAAAATCCATGAGAATTGCTGTATAATTTTTTTAATTGTCTTCAATGGCAATTCAATGTCATTATTGCGCATTTCACTTCAAATGGAGTAGAGTATAATCTTACTTTTCTACTCCTTAGGATACTTAAAATATTTTAATTTTGTTTTAAGGTATGCATTCTTTCAAGACTTTCTGATAAATACACAAAAAACTGAACATTCAGAACGAAAATCGTGTATTTTCCTGTTTAAGCTATTGACTATTGACTGATTTTTTTAATCTATAATTCGGCAACGCGTTCCCGCGAAGCAACTTTAAGGTGTTCATCGATCAATTTCTTGACTGAAAGATATTTTGAAGTAAAACTCAAGTTAACTGAACAGCAGAGTTTATTTACTAGACCAATTTTATACTTTAAGTCACTTGTGTCTCTTTCCAAATTGCGCAATTGCGCATTGAATCAACAATAACAATTGTCGCCATAGGGCCAATGTTTTTTCTCGCTCGTACCCAGTTTAATGTGCGAGTGAAACGTACGAGTGACAGGTGCTGCGAGAGCTCAGTCAGCGGCGAGTCATTCGGACGACAGCGTTTGTTTTCGACCCGCCGTGACGGATTAAGGTTATTATTTTAAAATGTAATAGAAATTTATGTTGTATTAATATTTTCATGTTTAAATATTATCTCCTTTCCCCCCTCTCTTCATTCACGTTGCCGCTAAGTTCTCAATTATATGCCTGGAATTATGAGATAGTTTGTCGAACTCTACCCTATGGATTTTGGTCTCAATAGCGTTTTTTTTAAATTTGGTTCTCATCAGGGCTGTAGTCTTTTAAACTATTACAAAATGTCTTCAGTACTTCCAATGTGGCCATCGTTTTCTTAGTCTACCTCTGAGTCTCTTATAGAGCGATGTTCATTCGGTGAGGATTCTTGTGGTTTTATTCAGAGAAAGTCTTGGTAAAAGACAGTTGATAAAGAAGTTTACATAAAATGTTTCTTAACTTATTATTATAAGAGTTTATTACCCATACAAATCCGTATACAAATATAACGAAGACCGTAGCATAACTACACCCGAGGCTCATACACTTCTCAAACCCCCTAATAATCTCACAATCCTCTAAGGAGGGTATATCACTCGCTTTCAAATGCACTGAACTGGAGTGACAAATTGTAGTTAGCAGCCTTCATACGTAAATTATACAGTTAAAAATAATCGTATTAATGAAAATATTTAAAAATATTATTAGGCAAATACTGCGCTAATTATATTTATCCAGATATTTTTCTAAAGTAAAATATTTTATATAATACAAGAATAGATTGTGTTGAATGAAGACGCAACGTATACGAGGACAAAAATAGTTTTAAAATAGAGACAGGGAGGAAACACTTGTTATCGCCCCCGCCGTAGACTCAGGTATGTTGCGACAATGAAGAGGTTTAATTCATCAGCATCATTGTTGAGCGGGGCTCAGGCAGACTCTCCTAGACGCTACATCCCATTGTCGAGATTATCCTGCTTCATTCGCCATAAGACTACAATACGTCTCCGCCGGTGCCGGCAGCAGATGACTCCACATTCATCACGTCCTAATCCGGGAATTACTTGCACCCGGGCACTGTTCATTCCTTCGAGCGCCGTTATAAAATTAAAGCGCGTTTTATCGGCAACGTCGATAAGTGAATCATAAGTTCAAAGTGTGTCTCGCGTCTGCCTACTCCTATACATTAAACAATTAGGTCTAACTTAATTGTTGAACCTTTAATGGAGGAGCAAGAGCACTAACCTACGGTGTCATCCCGGGGGGCATAACTTCCATTATACCGCCCGGTGAGACCAAACGTATCGGCTGGGATTTGTAATTCAATATATGACTCAAAGGACTTTGACATGGCGGAGAGCAGGAAGAGGATCCTTAGTAACAATATGTACATTTTCGCTAATTTTGCACGCCGCTAAAAATTAGGATATGTTTGTTCCCCCGAAATAATTGTAAGCGGTTCCCGTCAGTTCCCAGGGGACTCGTGCTTATGTTGTGTACTGCAGCGTTATGCTCGCGGGCCACATTAATTGCGACCCCTGCATTCGGCGCTGGGATTGTATCGTGCTTCTGTTTTCTTATCTTGCGGGATGTCTATTCACACGGCGCACGTGCACATGCACCGCACATAAATCAGATATAATTATGTGTGTGCATATACAGAATGTGTGCAAACGCGGAGGGGTTGTGTTAGATTAGATTTGGCGTAAAAATAATATGGTTTTTTGACAACTCAACCGAGATCGTGGACGAGACATGAGATTAACGACCAAAAAGCATTGTATATCTATTAAAATATTTAATTTTTAAAAAAATACTATAATATAATGTGCTGACTCTATTGATTTGAAACCAAATGCAGAAAAATCCATAAACTTTTAAAAAAAAAATCAGTGTCATTAAATATCTCAACATCTTTGACAATTTTGACTAACAACCATTCGTACTTCTTAAAAAAAAACATTTTTATTATATATTACCAGCATTCATATAAATATGCTACAAATAAGACGATTTGTAATTGCGTAAAAAAAATAAACACAAAATATTAGCTTCTGTTGCCATGGGCGCGATTTTTTTTCTCGCTCGTATCCGGTACAATGTGCCGAGTGCGGGTGAAACCGTGCGATTGATACGTGTGGCGAGAGCGATAATATGCGGCGAATGCAGTTGTCATTTACCTTTTATTTCTATTATTTATAATTTTGGAAAAAAATCGACTTACGTCAATGTGGGAAAACTAAACCCTGTCGTAACTGAATACTTACTGCTCAAAATATCCTAATAATTTCAATAAACAAGTTATTCTGTTACTTATTCCAAAATTAAACTAATAAACGAGGTTATGAAAAAGGGTAACATTCTTAATTTTATATAAAAAAGTTTACCTAACAAGTATTATAAAAAAAATATATTTATTAAAAATCAGAGGTATAAAGAAGTCCGAAAACAAGAAAGAAGATTTTTTTTTTAAAATGAACTTTTGCTAATAAATAATATTAAAATGTATGTATTTTTATGATAAATCTACATAATGTTTTATTTATATTACACCGAATTTAAATTTATTTTACAATCTAATTAGTCAAGCAAATTATTGCAAATAAATAAATGGTTATACCATTTACTTGAAATATATAATAGAGACTGTTTTTGTACACAATATTCTTTTTTAATAAACTTAACCGAGCTAGTCGTATTACTATGTCTTATAATAGTAAATATATGTAGTGGGTATGAAATAAATTTCTGGCCAAACGAAAGGAAGTCTAATTTACCATTTTGATTGCAAACATCCGGAAAGGATATGGATAAGGAAAACACGGAGGACTAAAGACGAATATTTTATAGCCAGGTGATATAATGAACAGGATGGCTACAAATATTTGTATTAGCAAATAGTACTAAAATATAATAATACTGTAATAATGATTAATGCTATAATAATAATTATGATATATAGAGACTCTATATTGAAAATGATTACATTAAACATATTTATAAAAAACATTACGAAACAAAAATTATATTATAAATCGACCTTATTGGATCTCTTATAAGGATATATATCGGAAGTAGAATGTTAAAAAAATCTTTTCATTGTATTTTATTTATTATTTTAATATAAAGCTGTGTAAAAGGTTCACGATTAATTTACATATTTCTTAGAAATTCTCCATCATTGAAGAGAGGCTTTCGTCTGAATAGCGTTTTTCAGAAGAAGATAATATGATATATGTGAAAATTAATATATAACATCCAATTAGTTAAAAAAAAATTCGTTTAAAAATATTGTCAGCTTGTTTTTTTTTATTGAATACTTAAATGAATAACATCATCATATGGATTTAGTATAAGAAACGTTATCGAATTAATAAAAAAATAATTCATGTGCAGTTTACGAAAGCTCCATTCGCTCTCCCCTCAATTTCATCCGAATAAAGCTGTCATGTTATGACTCACGCGGTATTACCAGTGCAAACAAAATTATGTTTTACAAGCGTGCAATAAAATGAAAGTCCGCCATCACTGTAGGGATTGAAAAATTTTCAATTGCAGTCTAATCTGAAAATATTTCACGGAATTGTTATCACCGGACAAAATAATGGCATCCGCAGCCACGGACGGTTTAACGTTGTGGAAAAATCCTGCACCAATATTGCAGGGCCGCTTTTGTGGTGATTTATTTCGGCCGGGACAAAAAAAAGAGTAATGCGCCAGCCAGAAAAATGGATACGCCATTTAATGGCGCATGGCAACATGGCCGCAACAAGTCTTGCTTTGTCCGCCGACGTAAATCAGCGCCGGCGTCGGAAGTGCTCTGTCCACGTGGCATCAGCAACCGGACCACGTGGCAAATCTGATTTATTGCCGCCGGAATAAATCTGGGCCTCCACGAGCGCTGCACCGATCGGACGGACGAGGAGGATCAATCAAAAACATTTTTGTCCATTTATGGCGTTTGTACAAAGTATCTACGGTCACATTGACAGGAATATATTGCCCCATAAGTTTAAATCTATAGAAAAAATTGTAATACATATCTAAAAAAAAAACAACACAATAGTGCGGCTTAAAGCTTATTATGTAGTTGTGCCATAATCGTTTTTTTTAAATTATGATAACAACTGTCAGAAAAATGTAGCCACTTTTTTAACAGCAATCAAGAAAATAAGAATACAAAACTAATGGATTGAAAAAAATTGCAAACACCCTCCGGATATTATGTTTTAGAGTTCAATCGTTGACTTCAGACAGATTCGTCAATATATTGTTCAGAAATGATGTATCAGTTCCTAATACATCATAGCCTAGTTATTATGTACCCGTCAGAATTTCAGATGCTTACGCAAGCATAGCTATGAAAAAAAATAACCCAGCTGTGCTGAAGGATTATATTTTAGACCCCAAATTTTTGTCTAAAGCCTAAAGAATAAATGTTATTAATAATCATTGTCCTTTATTGTCTGCAATTGTGAACAAAGAATGAAAACAACAATATTTGCTTCTGTTGCTACGGGTGCGATGTTTTTTCACGCTCGCATCCAGTACAATGTGCCAAGTGCGAATGAAACGTACTAGTGATACGTGCCGCGAGTTGTTCTCGGTAGGGAGTCAGCGGAGTGTCCTCAGTCTGTCTCAAAAATCCATAATATCGACCAAATTATCAACCATATCATGAATTACTATTTTTATTTTTAAAATAATCCATTTAAAAAAAAAAGGCTAGATATTTATGAAGAATCCATCAATACCTTGACTTGAAGTGCTTCGGCTCTATTTTCCATTATAAATATCCACCTTAGGACGACATCAACAATTCTAAGAAACCGATATTTTCGTTTAGTTATTACAAACATGTTTACTAGAGACCGAATGAGTATATATAATATATGCTTTCATATTATGACGTTGTTTTTAGTATTTAATATGATTATTCCATAAATATATCCCACTCTTTTTTTGCAAGGTATATAAGTTCCACCAACATCATCAATTCATAGAATAATTGAAAATGTGTACGAGTTACTTATACATTTCTTAATATCCAGCCATATAAATATATAGGTCCCGTCGGTTAATTTTAAAGCTCATTGTGGCTTGGGATCATAATTGAAAAAATGTTTCAAGCTGATTAGCAAAGTGCATTTCCTCGTATATTAAACCAGCTGTTAGTTGATCAAACTCAGCGTTTTGTATACTTTTTTAACCTATTGATCATTGGCTATTGTATATTATCTTATGCCCTTCTACGCCAATGAACACCGAGATATAACAATGTGCGAAATTATGTAAATTATCCAAAGGCTTTTGAGAAGTTTTGCATTTGACCTTTAAAAGCGATTGTCTCGTTTTAACGTGGAAATCTTTATGTATTTCATGAATTAAGCCATTAACTTCAATCTTCTTTCTATTGTATATGGCTTGTAGGTAACATGCATATTATTTCGATAATGAAAGTCAACCGCGATTGAGCTAAGTTAGTAGTCGGATAGATGTCCGCCGAAAAATATGAAACTACTTGCCTCTGCATGTTTTTTAAAAATATTCGTGTAGGCAGTTTGACGCATTGGAATTAATTAATTTAATGCGATCTATCCTTCTTTGAATTCATAGTTATAAAAAATAATTAAAAAAATCAAACTGAAATAATATTAAAATTAACCAGTGCCGTGGTTTGACACTGGGGGAATATTAGTGTGAGAAACTCATTTCCTCCGCATCTTTAGAATCGTTATCGATTCTTTATATGTGTGTGCGCTTTGTAGTCAAATATATAAATAACAGTGAATATTCTACGAATATGATATATTATAAGTAACTTGTTATAAGAAATGCTTATTATAAAGAATCAGGCATATTAATAAATACTAAATTAATTGTTTTATCTAAACCCGTGTTATATACAGTGACATATAAACTCATTAGGAAACTGCTTTCGGAAAGTTTTCATCATATACTACTACTATTTTCTGACCTGCGAGAATCTCTAACGAAGAACTTCTAGAGCTGTCGTAAATAATCAATTGTATAAAAGATAATACAATCTCGATTATCTACATTATGTAAACTGATTAACAATATTTTTTAGGACAGTCGTATAGAAGAAAGATTTCTAAAATATCTGAGCGCATATAGCGCCCTGAGTAGGATCCAATAGCATCATCCGCTCCAACGAAATGATCATCAGCGCCACTGCCAAGGCATCATACGGGGGATCAACCCCTTCCTCTCTGTCCTGGCGGTCGAAACGTCAGTTTGAACGTCGAAAGATGTAGCCGCCATCTTGTTGCGCTACACACGGATGCCGCCATAACGACTCTGTATATATCCTCTCGGATTCCTCATGGCAAACCACATCGACTAACCAATTAACAGGCAAGCCAACCACTAAAATCGCCGACGTTCTGGTTTGCAGACTCTGCCTCAGAATACCCGACACAGATCCGCGGACTGATGCGCTATCACAACGACCCTTATCCAATGGAGCGCCAACAGTATGCGGCGCCTGTGTGCAGAGCTTTAATTGGATCGCCTGTACCCCCTTCTACAATCAAAGAAATATTTTATGAAAAAGAATTTTGAAATTTGTTACGAAAGTATAATGAATTAATTAATAGTTATTATTTACTCTTGGCGCCTTTCGTCGCACTTAATGTAACGGCGCCTGTGTGCGCCGCACAATCTGGCCATATGGATGGCGCGCCTCTGACTTTAGCCGGAATCATTGCAGGAGTACTCCTCTAAAAATATTCTTGGTACTAGACCGCCACGAATGCCGTCACTGCCAGAGATCACCAAGTAGAGAGTACCAAGGGCTGCGTCACGCGCATTTCTCTCGTAACGTGTTTAACCTAAAGGCTGTCATAAATGTGTGAATTTTTGCTATCTATAAATAGGGATTATAGCTAAAAGATATCAGTGGATATGTTCTAATCAGCTTGAATGTCAATAAGTAATTAAAAATAATCTTAATATATTATATTCCAATGGATTCATGGATTAATACAAATAAGTATTTTTTTATTAGAGGGAATTTTTTATTGAAGTTCAGTATTGAAGATCGTAAGATCAAAAAAAATATATATCATAATTCTAGAAATTGAAAAAAAAAATTCCGGGATTGCAGTCCCTGGTATACACATTGGAGCGGATAAGGGTAGGGTCAAGAAAGGGTGTAATATGAAAGAGGACTACATATTTAATCTCAAATTTGTATATAAAACGGATCTCATGGATTCTCAAAGGATATCAATAAGGTTAAAGTTAAATTGAACCAGCAGATTATTATTATAAAATAAATCTAATATATGTGTACAATACGCGCATAATAATATTAAGCAAAAAATGTATAAAACGTCCTATAATAGGTGTTAAATTTAATAAAACCTTTTCTGAAATTGAATTCTTTTAAACTCAATCAATCACAATTAAGATCGGATTATTTTGATTGATGTTCGTTTCAGTATTTCTCACATACGATTTTTCAAACTTCAATAAATCTACTTCTAGCATTAAAGATTTATTTTTAAAATGTACTCGATGTAATTGAAAATGCCGTAATATTTTCAGGGATCGAGTACGCAATGGGCAACGTATTGCTAAATCGACAGCGGATTTTTCAGCATTCGCAACATAAATTAGAGTACTGAAACACATAGATTTTATTTTGCTGCAAACCAGGACCTTTGTCCAGTCGATTCAATGATTAACGAACATCCTTCCTTGTTCCATATTTTGTGCCGCTGTGCGCCATAGCAACTCCACCATTAACAATTCAAGATTTATGGTCTATGCCGATGATTTGTCGACCATCCATCCGAATGCTATTTCTGCACGATTTTATTTATGCGACCGACAATGAAATCGATACTCACAGAGACAAACGCGTGCAGTGTGCCGGAGGAACGTTAAATTTAATTATCGGGAAAATATTTCGCTTTATATGCCGAAAATGTCGAGAACACATCGCCAAAGTGAAATTATGAAAGTTATAAAATATGTACGTGTACTCGAACTCGAAGTCCTTCGATTCGTCACATGCATAAAATTTAATACATCTCGAGTGAAAAGGGTCTATTTATGTATCGAAACTAATTCCGTCGTCTTATGGAATTATATATATATATATTACTTGAACGCGTTCTGGAATTTGAATCACGGCCAAATCTTCAGCGTTTTAAAATAAACTATGGCTATTCGTAAAGAAAGGGTTTTATCTGCGCGCATCGCAATGAGGACGTGCTATTTTAAACGCGCATGCCCTATGAATATTATACAAGACCCTATCATTTCTGACAATTGAGACCGATTTAAATGTCTGTCGAGGACTATTTTAAATTAAAAGTGTCCGTGTGAAGTACGAGGCAGCAGTAAAGCGATCGGTGTGAGTGGACAGGTAATTGGTTCGAGTACCTCAGACAGACTCATCGAGTATGCACAACCAATGTCAAAACTTCACTCGTCTGCCAATTAACTGGTTAACTGCCGTCGGTTGCATGCTACGACACCTCCTGGCCTGGGATTAAAACGTCATAAAAACACAAGACGATTTTACGATGGGTTTTGTGGAATATGGTAAACGTTACCATCGTGGGCATATTTAAAGCAATGACTCTAAATTATTCTGTGAGCATAGAAAATCACCTTTGGGTAATCGTACTCGAGAATCTTAGAATATCTTTCATACATGTATTAAATATAAAATAAAATATGACAATGATATTTGACGCTTTAGGATCGGAAAGTGTTTATTTACCTGATGGTATAAGCAGCCTTTTTTTAAGTGGTATAATTCCATTTATTTACAATGTGAGATATAAAAAGGTTTGTGTTTGCATTGTAATAAAAATATTGGCAAACGTTATAAATTAAGATATTTTTTTAATGATAATACGATAAAGTTTACGTAAAGATAACTAAAGACAAGCTTATTCTTCCTTTAGACTTATCAGAGTGAGTAATTATGGTGAATTAGAGGTATGTAAGTAAGGCAATAAACCCATCATATCTGTGTTACCTTTATGGGTCTTGAAGTATGGTATAGTGGTGATATAGAAATAATACCCGAATTTTAAGACTTTCCTAATTTTATAAATAAATCACGAAATTCCTCCTTTTTTTCATCGAGGTTTAAAAAAATATATTTCATCCTTTTTAAACTTCGATCAGTATATCTTTACCCATTGTGTAATTTCTCCACCAGTATTTTTTTGCTGTTTCTAGGGACTTGGTAGAGATAAAATCTTTACGATTTATTTTGTATAATAGAATATTATGCCTGAAAAATTCTTGCGACAAATTATACAGTTCGACTACTTCCATTAGGGTATTGTACACCATTGACAGTGAGATTTTAAATATAAAAGGATGAAATCTATATATATATTAATTATTACTTGAATATACTCATTTAGTTATACCACTTTCAAACATACTAGCTGATATGTTCAAACGAATTTATTCTCATATAATCAAGTTTCACAGTTTTTTTACAATATTGTTCCAAGGAAATTGAAATATAATATTTAGAAATTCAATCTTATTGTTTAGGTACTAATATTCATTCCTTTAAGAGTGGTCAAGATTATATTATATGAGATTAACTGTATGCACGTGCCATTAGTACGTTTCGCTTGCACTTGGAACATCGTACCGGATGCGAGCGATAAAAACCGGATGCACCAATGACAACAGAAGCGAATAATAGTGTTTTTTTTATTTTTTTCCCAGTTACGGAATATAATTACTTATAATATTTATTCTATAGACTGTTTAAGACAAATAAAACAGTTTGTGACATTTAACATTTAAATTAAAAGACTAGGGATCTCAAAATACATCATCGGCACGGCTAGGTTTACAAAACCTTTGTTTAATTTAGAGAAATATTGGAATAACGGAATATTATTAATAAAGTAAATATCCTTTTATGCTCTCTATTGCAGGTGATAGCAATCTTCTTTTGGAAAAGGAATAACTTTTTCTATGTAATTTCTATTAGATTTTTTTTTTATAGAATTGCGATAGATCCATTCATTTAAACAAAAATTTTAGTATATCATTTTGTGGATTAATCACATTAAAATGCAGATCTAACGGAGCTTCTCAATTGTCCAGTCAAATGAATCTTAAAATACAGTAATACAATTGCACCAAGATCCGTAAAACGTCTTTGTAACTGTGGATTAAGGTCAGAAAATATACATGCTGCAATTTATTTCTAGAATGAGGATTTCGCTAATTTTTAAAAAATTGAAAGTATCGAAAATTATAGTAAAGTATTTTAAATAATGCAATTTTTCGGCGATATGGCATACGATACTATACATTTACTCTGCAATTTTAAGTTGAATTCTTTAAAATAGCCCACAATCCCCCAATTTGTAGCAAATGTTAATTCTTATATCGACTCATTTTTTAATAATAGTCGTTGTGTACAGTTTAAACATTCTGAAAAAAAATACATCGGATAAAAAGGTCTAAAACTTTGGATTACTGAGTCATTGAACTGCTGTATGGTATAAGGATACTTGTATTATAAAAAAAAAATCACGAAAGTGACGATGGTTAAGTCTATGAAATGGATAAAATTAACTGTTTGAATAACAAAATACAGATTGAGATGTCCTATTATTCAAAATATGGCTAAATAAAAAATATTTGATAATGAACTACCAGTTTTCTTGAACATATAGCTTTTTCGTAAGGCATAAAAAAAATCATGTAAAAAAACAAAATTAACCCGGGGATCGGAAAGAAAAATTAGAAAATTTTATTTCGTATACAGAATAACATTAAATTGATTCAAATAGTGTTATAATTCTATTTTGTAAAACCATAAATCAAGGATTAGGTATAATAAAATTTCTATGTAATCATAATCAATAGATAATGATTATTATCGTTCAATAATAAACATAAATGTACTATAAAATTAAATTATATTAAATAATAATAGCATAGATTTTATTTATTTATTGCCAGCATATTTTAAATACTATTATTGCAAAAGAATATAAGAAGTGTAAAAGAATTATAATAATTGTCTTGATTTTTTTTATTTAAAAACATTAGGTCATAATGACGATATTGGTTCTTATATAGATTCGTTTTATAATTATACATTTTTATTTTATGCTATGCATTATATGCAATATTTTAATTTTATTCTTTGTTCTTTTTTATAAAGTTTCTTCAATTGTACTTGAGATGATTCAATATATCGAATGTTGGATAATATATGGATTTTTGGTGAAATAATTGCGTAAAATCATTAAACCACGTAAATAGAGTATCAAGAATATTGGCTTATGCTAATTCATTGAAAGTCTGGAACACAATTTACTGAATCGTATTTTTCTAAAATTAATATTCCTCGTATAATATATATTAACGCCCTGATATTGATGTAAATACATTTCGCGTTATAACGCTCACGTGTATATAAGAATCTGAAAAAAATAAATTTAATATAAAACTCCGTGTCGATTATTTTTTGCAGCGAGCATTCGTATTTTAACGTCGCTAAAGTACATGATTCATAATTTTTTTGACGTCTGCGTTTTTCTAAATAATCTCATAAACGACGTCTGATTCGAAAAATGTGTGAGAACATTTCATAAAGCATAACGTCTTTAATCGCCACTTGACCGTATTGGAATCCCTGAAAAAAAAATACGTGGAAAAAAATTCGCCGAGTTTAAATCCTTTCAGACATCTGTTGGTGGCGTAAACTGAGTCAATATGAAATTTATACTCGGTCCGATTCTAGACTGCGGCTGAAGGAATGTATCTGGAAAAAAATGTGGAGCCACAGATAAATTCGAGTTGAAAGCATTTAGCTTTAAATTCAACTATTTGCTGTCTGCGCAGTTTTACGTGAAGTTTTTCGCGTGCCGGGTCCGAAACTATTCGAACTACACCGCACACAAGTTGAACTATGCATCGTTACGGTCGATCGAACTTTTGACCAGAAAATTCTAAAATTCTGGAAATCCACGGACAGTTATTGCGATCCGGACCACGGACGCTGTCGCGTAACATTTATTTTAAAAAGATACCCATTTTAAATATTTAATTTGTGAGCCAATCCCGCGAACGTCTGAAATATTCATGTATTTAAATTCAAGATAGTATTGAAAATATCATTGCTTTCAGGAAAAATTCGCATTAAAAGTGTGCCAGTGACAGCACACACTAGTGAATAAATAGTTATATTTGCAAAGTGTAAATAAGCGCTAAGACCCGGCTGTGTTCGAAGGGTGAATGCATTGAGAGGGCCTCTGGATGGCGTCGGGGCCTCCCCGTGTAAATATGGATCGGCTGAGGTCCCGGTCCTCCGCCACAAGTGATCGGTTTTTCCTTTCAGACGTCGAAAGCAGCAGCCAATGCCAGATTTCAAAGCGCTTCTGGAGCGTTGAACCCCTGATTTATGTCCTCACATTTGAATGCACTCACTTCTTGAGAGCGCTAAAAAAAACATACCCCACGGATAAAAAGCTCTTTTGGACACAATATATTTATCTTGTGTTCTTTAGGGAGACCCGACTCCACCCAAACCTCGTCCCACCTCTCCCATCGCGCCTGTTTGGCTGAAAATAAATTTGGATAGAGGGTGTAGTGGGGACACGTGACTTCCGTTACATTACCCTCGAGTGAGGAGATCTTCAGATTGACAAGAGCCCGACCCACCTCGCAATCCATCAATGTGATACATTTTACATTCAAAGGCTTATTTAGCGCCATTTTTATTTGATAGCAGTAGTGATAGCATTAAAATAAACTTGTATTTTTATCAATCAATCAACCCAATCTATTAAGTCAAAAATAATGTTTTTATCGTTATTATTACCGTTGACATTTCACGGTTAATATAGTTTTAAAGCTTTGCTAATAAACTTATCAATGATTTACGATTTAGCTTCTGCGGCATGTGTCACTAGTACGTTTCACTCACACTTGACACATCGTACCGGATGCGAGCGAGAAAAATCATTTTTTGCGGACATTAAAGGTCAATGATTATATATAATATTAGGTGTAGTAAAAAGTCTTGTCGTATTTTCAAAGGGTAGTTTTAGAAACA
>JAGXCT010034467.1:28743-76590 GCA_022495035.1 Philopotamus ludificatus
CACATCTATATAGATATACACAGGCATACATATGCACATCTGCCCAAAACGAGTTTTAAATAGCCGGTCGCAAGTGATTATTAGCCCTCTCGCGCAATAGCAATCCTTTCATCGTGGGATGGCCTCCTCGGAGGGGGGCCTCTTAGAAAGAAGAAAGAGGAGCGAGAGTATCGAGAATAGACCAATTATTGGTCAACAGATTAGGGTTTTCCTTCCCAGAGTATACTAGCTCTGTGGTGAGAAATTCGTTAGAGACCAGATTTATTTTTGCACATTTTTCTTCAATTTTCTCGGGGGTGCGTCTGCGTATATGTACCAAAAAATACATTTAATTGTTTAAAGGTTTAATTTCATTTGCAATGAAAATGTTTAGTCACTCATGTGAATATAGTGGGTGTGAACTTCTAAATTATTTTGTCCTGAATAATTCTTGCTGTACGTGGCTTGCATTATCATCCTGGAGAATTCATCTTAGATTCTCAAGACTAATATTCCTTTAAACAGTACCTCCTTTGATCTTACAAATTGATGTACCCAATATACCTCTGAAACAGTTTGATTAGATGACTAGAAGTAATTCATACTGAATTATTCTTAAAAATCCTACCAAATACAAGTCAATGATGGTTTAAAGGTATAGGAGAGTATTTTTTATCTTTTATGATTAATATAGATAATAAAATTTTCTTTCTCAGTAACAATCTTTCTAAGGAACGGGCCGGTTTCATATCTGGGTAGTAAAGATATGATGGTTTTTCGGTGGACCTTTGTAGAAATCTCTGTCTATTTTTTTGTGCCTTTTAAATTATCCTTTACGGTCGATTATCCTTTGCGATCCGATCCGATACGATCACAGACGACCGAAATTCTGTGAGAACTCCTTGATTGTTTTATGCGGATCGGACTCCATTGATGAGTTGAAAGTGTGATCGTCGATTCTAAGAGGTCTCCCTCATTCTGATTCTTTCTTTCAACCATTTTCACCACTTTTAACTAAGCCGTACATGTTCTTCCATAAGGGCAATCATGCACATGGTTACGTTTCTCAGAAATAAGGAAAAGTTTATTTGAGAACCCAAGTTTTTAGAAAGAAATATTAAACATCGTTAAGCTGGAGCATTAGAGTTATTTTTTAACCAATCTATTTTTCGTCAATTATAAATATATTTTGTTATATGTCTCGCTAATGAATATGCTTTTATTGCTTTAATTTATAGATTAGTTAATTATCTCAAATGTTGCTTATTACTGGGGCAAATACATATTAATATCTCTATATTATTATCTGCTGATACAATAAATAAAAAAAAAACATTCAAACTCCACAATTCAACAAATTGAGTGATGAATCAATGATATGATTAAAAATATGCCCTTTGGACCTTTTAATCAATCAAAAAATGATAGTTCAGCTGTTACGGTTACGAAAAGTTATATTTTCGTAAATATGTATAACTTTATATTAAAAATGTCTCTTCTTTCACGAGCAACTAAAACGTTTTCATTTGATCGACAGCGGGCCCCGCCAATCTTAAAATTATAATAATTATTAATTACGCGTTGAAGGAGAAGGGTTGAACAGAATTTATTCGGCGGACCGGAGTTTCCAAGAAATAATGTAATAAAGCCCAGCGTTTATGGGACTGTAATGGTTTTCGGCTTGTAATTAAGATTGAGTCGAGATGTTTATTTGGTGGAAAGCTCGGTCGCCATAAGATTACCATTAACGCAGATGGGTGTTGATTAATGGCATTATGAATACCAGCCACCTTTTCACCAGCCACGCGAGTATTTTTCATTTTATATTTGACTCGAGGGTGTAATTACATGCACTGGTTCAAGTGATAAATGGTAGACGGTGACAGTAAACCGGCTGAAATACACCAGTTAAATGTCTAAATTGGACGAATAGTATGGGAATACCATGCGGTTGGGTGTAGGGTTCAAATCTCTACATATGAAATCTGAGATGAATGCAAATAATCGTAAAATTATCCAGATTTGTGTTTTATACGTCGATGAACGCTAATACAAGTCGAATCGTATCTTGAATTGGTAACGTGATTTATTTTAGTTATTTTTATAAAATATATTCATTTATAAGAAATATATAAAGGTGACTCGATGTTATTATGGTGTCCTAAAATAAGCTTAATAGAATCTGTCGTCTGAGAAAATTACATGTTGATTTAATATGAAAAAATGAAACTTTTCCTTATGGTGATAGCATGTCCTTTGAGGATCATTCACGTATTTTGAATATATGAATTATGTAATGGTAATAAAACGTAATTGGCTGATATTCATATATGCTGCTAGTGGATTATCCAACCACACTGTCACTGAAGCCATCCGTGCTTGTGAGTAATATTCATGTTGCACATGCAATTTTAGATGGCAACGCAGTAGTCATAGGCGGGGGTGGGATATGTTTTCGCTCGAATTATTTGTCGTGTTTGTGCAGACTGATGGCGCAAATATTCCATTCCCGAAACCCAGCGGGTTTATGACTTCCTTCCGGATTCGTAGCACGCCGATCTGCCCCCACCCCTGCACCACCCATACCGCCGTCCGCTCGCCAGCTTTCCCCACAACCCTCTCTCCTATGCTAATTCCGGTCATTGATGAATAGTCATAACACTGGCCGCGCCATGAATAAATAGTCAATTTATGACAAATCCGAAGCGTCGGCGTCGTTAGGGAAATGGCGAAACGACGCATAACGCGAAGCTTATATCGAATCGTTTATTAAATTATTAAAAAAAATATAACGGCGATAGTTGGGCACCGCTGGTTTCGTTATCGTCCGACTGCGAGTGAAACTGTATTCTTCCAGAATCATGGCGGGTGTAAAATCGAACGTTTGGTTATTGCGTGATTTCACGCGTCATGTGTTAGAAAATTGGCCTAACACATCACAAATGACAGAAGTTATTGACGTTTTCTTGGGGTTGCAATATCTTTTCTGACAGATTATGTCAATCTCGCTAGATATAATATGGCAAAAAATATATATATATTTCACAGTGTGATATGTTCAATCAAAAAAAGACGTTACAATTTGACCTTAAAATGAATACCAAGCATTTTTTTTTACTTATAATCTTTATAATAAGTATTTTTTAATGCAATTAAAAATGGTTGATGTTATTGCATTCGAGCAGTAATGCATAATAATATTTTACTTGTACTATTAATTTACAGACATTTTATGTAAACCGATAAGGTTAATTAGTAGATGATATTATCGACTATAAAGCTATTTTTAAAAAACAGTAAGTAGAAGACTTCAGAAAATGGGTATTGAGTTTCATAATTCATTGAAAAATATAAGATTGCAGAGAGCTCACTTGATTGACCTAGTATTCTAAACCAAATATTTTTGTATGAATTGTGAAGGAGGATAAGTATAACGCATCAGCTTTAATTTACATACATAATGTTCTATTAAGTATTCGACAAAGGATCAGCTCTATTTATGATCTCTTGGATAATTTCATTATTATTAGTCAGGTCTTCTTAAAGTAAAATTCTTAAATGTAATTATATTTGAGCGGTTTTTTGAGGATACCATCTGTTTACTGATAATATAAAAATCAGTCTTAATACGATTAGTTATTTTTATTATGTATATACATTTTGAATGAAGTAACAGTTAAAAAAAATAGGTAATAAAAAAATGTTAACGATTTTTTTATGGTAGTCGAGGCCAAAAGAACTTACATACATACGAACATATCTTTGTGCCAGAGAGACGTCTTGGTATGCGGTTTTTTGTAAAGAGTTTCCCTCTCTTGGCCATTACTGGCATTGGACTGGCATCTTATATGACTATAGGTAACTAATTTTACCCTCTCGACTGTGCCCAGGCAAGTAGGAGGGGGTTTGCCTAGCTATTTGCTTTCCTCTTCAGTTAACTGTTTATAACGACTCACAAGTAGCAAGTGATTATTAACCTTGTTCGAAAGTATTGAAACGAAAAGGATCTAAAGTATTGAGACTAGACCTTTTATCGGTTAACAGTTTAGGGTTTCCTTCCAAGGGCATACTGGTTCTGTGGTCAGAAATCCATTAGAGACTAGATATACATATATGTACACATATAGATACCTAAACAAATACATATGAATATTTTTTTCAGGGGTGCATTATTTTAGTTAGAAATTATCAAAGTTTTCTTGGGGTTTTAGTCAACTTCATGTATTCAAAATTAAATTGTTTTATTTAGAGCTTTTTAACTTAACAATGGCATTTATATGAAACTTTAACTGAACTAGTTCACGTAATGAAAATATATATATTTAAAATACATTAAAAATTATTATTAAATATACTCTTTTAAAATGTTTTAGATTTCATATTTTAACAACAAAGTATTTTAGATATGTAAAAAAACGTGTATATATCCAATTCTCATTTTAAAATGTTTTTCTTATTTTAAAACTATATATTAAATGGAGGAATTTCTAAAATGCATAAAAAATAATGCAACGATGATAACCACGATTATGATTAAACTCTATGGAACCTAACGGAAAATCGCCGTTTCTTAAACTTTTTGTTACAGAGGATAAAAAATGGATCAGTTATTAAAATCAGCGTCGAAACCGAGTCTAATAGTTAATAAACTATTTTATTTGCTTAGTGGGATTGCAAAGGAATTACCCACCATGAAGTGCTTCCAAAGGGTTAAAAGAAAGATCCGAGTCGTGTCTACTGCAGTCAATTTGAACATTGGAATGAGGTCGTAAGAGATACATAAAAATACTCACAACAGATTTTACTCTATCGGAATATTACTTACTCAGGTCGATGAAAATTCACCTATTATTTACCTAGAAAAAATGGTTAATATCGATGGCGAAAAATCAAACCACTTTCATTATTTTTTTTTAATTAATTAAAAAAAATCTTGGTTCAAGTTGTTTGCTAAAAAATCTTTTGGGCCAATGCGGTTAGCCCACGGAGTGGAAAATGTTAATATTTGTGCATTTTTATGTGCGATGGTTATATTATCGGCAGTACCTTATGCTCAATCATATATCTTTGCTTATACCGGCGGCTCAAGAATCGTCGATTCCTACTTATGATGAACGATATATCTTGATTCGATAAGTGGCCGTCAAGCACAATATGGTCAATACTTTGGCCGTTAGCTGCGCGCGGGGAGGTGGGGATGGTTACTAATAGAGGAGCCAGTTCCGGCGAATGGAGTACCCTCCGAAAATGAGGCTTTTAATTAAGAGCGAGCACGCAGGGAGGAAATGGCTACTCCTCGGGGGAGAGCGCCAGAGAGTCCGCGGGTAAGTGGAGGAGGCGGAGGTGGCACCGGCGAGGAGTTACGAGCAGCCGAGGAGAAGAGCAGCGGCAATATCACTTAGCGGAGTGGTCTGGAGTCGGGAGCCCTGGCCCAGCTGATAGCGAGCCCTTTGTTCCATGCGGCGCGGGCCCTGCAACAACATTGCCATTATCATTTCTATTATTGCGGCCATTACTAGCTCTGGGTCCCTGCCTGCAGATCAAATGAAAAAAAGTCGTATAAAATCTCGTTAACACGCTCCAACTTTTAGACTGCTGGATTTTTTACACGAACATGTGAGGCGAATGCCGTACTTAAATTCAAATTTCAGAAAGTAATACTGAATTATTAAAGAATTTTATAAATTACATGTTTTTAGGCCGAAACGTGAGTTAAATATTATATTACAAGCATCTCTTGTAAACAGTTAGTTAGTCTGCAATCTCTGCTGTTACTCCATGTAGATGCAAAAATCTTTTTCTACGATTCTGCAGCAAAAAAAAATACATTTCTTTTCCTCATCATATATCTAAGATCAAAATAAAAATTAAACATTAATAAATAAAGATAACCGTAGATTTAATGGACCCAAAATTATTATACGCAATTAATTTATTGGGCTATTGTAATTTCAACATCCACTGCTAAGTCCTTGATTAATTAATTTATGGCTCATAGACGCCGAAACATACTTTATTCTTAATTAAAATTTCACTTAAAGCATCCAACTATCTAATTTGCGCTCGACAAAAGATTACTCGGAATATTACCATCGGATTTGAGCAAGATTGTTAAAGAGATTTTCAGCACAAATGTAAACATTAATTGTACGTTTGATGTATAATTGAAAAGTTTTCGCATTGTACACAAAAATTTAATGTTGACAATATTTCATTGCGAGATTGTTCAAGATCTCATCTAACTTCGTAATATGGTTAGAGTTTTTTTTTAATCAGAGCATAATACTTTGTCCTTTGCATGCTACTACACAAAATTGGATTATTAAGTATTTTATTTATTTATTTAAATTAATGAAAAAAATGTTTGATTTATTTCACGGCGTAAATAGACATAAAACGAAAGTGATGCGAATTTTAATAAATAATTTTATTTTCACTGGCGATAGATCAAATATGAAGGCTCAGATCAAAAATAAAGGAAACAAAGCGTATCGTTACATAATGGCAGAAATAATATTCGCAAAAAATACTTTGACATCGTGTTTCATCTGTTTTATCAAAAATTTTCAGACCGTTATTAATTTTTATTATACTTTTATTCAATGAAAATTCATTTATATAATGTGTATTTTTTTTATTATTTTTTTCCTTGCCATTCTTCCACTTGCAATTCGTTTTTATTGATTTCAAAAAGCCTGCAAAACCGTAAATTACAATATTTAAACGCTGTAAAGTGTCACGCAGGAGGTCAGGCACGCGACCCAAGTGCTACGTCCTTCGCATGTCGGACCTCTAAACGTTACACCGACTCACAACAACAATTAGTAGTTTCCCTTAAAAAAATCTATGTATCTAAAGGGTCTCGACACTGTAACTAATTCGACAATTTCCATAACAAAAATAAAAGTTTTTCTCGTGGCTAAATAGTGGGGCGATGAAGAGTTCTATATATTCGAACCGCATCGTTTATAATTGAGACGCTCGATAACAAAGCTTTGAATTATGGAAGGCGATTAATCAAAAGTTATATTAAGATAAACGAGCCCATGCAATTTATTGCTTAGCAAATCGATGTTACATAAACAATAATTCAGAAAATTGATTAGGGAATTGTGTGTAAATGAAAGTGGGGTAATATGGGGAAACTTACTTGCCCAAAGAATATATAATATACATATATATATTTTTTTAATATGTTCATATTAATCGCATATGGCGTGGGTATCGTGTGAAATGGTACATTTCCGATTGAAAATGCTGTGTGGAAACCTATTGTTTAATTATAAATGGAGAGAACTTTTACAATGAAATTTATATGTATACCATTTGTCATATAAATGTATTAACACGTGTCATGTTTTAAAATAATAATAATACCTCGAAATGGTACACGTGGCCATGGAATACTTATTATTTGAAATTATGATATATTTTTAATTTTTGCTTGGACTAATTCGGAACTTATATAATCTCGGTATTGTATCCAAATATATATAAAATATCAGTTAAAATTCTTGCATGCTTTTATGATCTACAGTTTCAAATCAAATTTTGTTTAACCGATCCGTCACGGCGGCTCGAAACCAACCGTGTCGTCCGAAAGACTATTTACTATGGAAAAATATACCCCAAGCATTTTAAGTCTAGATCTTTACTAGTTTAAAATAAAAGATTATTTTAAGAATAAAAAGAGTTACTCTAACATGCTTTGTAATTTGATCGATATATTAGATTTTTAAACTAATCAACATGCATGCTAATCGCACGGTTTCAGTCGCACCCGGAACTTCGTGCCGGATGCGAGCGAGAAAAAACATCGCGACTGTGGCGATAAAAGCGAATATTGTTGCTTTTAATTTTATTTATTTCAATTGCAGACAATAAAGGACAACGATTATTTATAACATTTTTACCTTAGACTGTTTTACACAAATACAAAAGTTTGTGTAATGTAGGATTTATATTAAAAAAGTTATTAGAGAAATAATCAAAAACTTGGAGTCTCAAATAGATCCCATCAGCATGGCTAGATTTAATATTATATCTTCAATTTATTTTATTTCAATGCTGGAAAGCTTTTTAATAATATTTTGTATTATTAATATTAATTATTAAATTTCTGCGATTTATAAAATTCATAATGGATTAAATAACGTGTATTTATTTAAAAAAATATAATCATTTCTGATAAAACATCTAAAATTAATAATACATTTTTAATACTGTTCATTTATTTTACTATTTTTTTTTATTTAAATAATTTAAATAATATTAATGATTTATCTTTTTAAACTAATGTCACCGAGTGGAGATTATCTTATTTAGTATATCTAAAGTTTAACATTGATAATAAATATTATTCAATCATAGAAAGGTTTCAGCCATTAAACAAAATAAAATAAATGACCGTAGAATTTAAAAACATCATTATAAATTTAAAAATTCTTTAAATATATCCTAATACTATTGCTGAGTTATAAAATGTTTTTTTTATAATACTTATTACCTTACCAATTTATTATAATATATATATAAATATTAACTTAGTTAACCTAAGCTAAATCTATGCAAAGTATAAGTTTAATTTAAAAAATCAAATTTTGTAACATTGGGATAAGCAAATTAAGAAGTTTAATTTACGCTGTGTTAAGTCATTTTATATAAAATGTAGTACAGTAAACCCCCCTATAACGTCCTCTCATATAACGTCCCCCCCTATAGCGTTTGCGGCGGTTTTTTCCTATAACGTCGAACCCCCCTATAACGTTCGCGCAATAATGTAGTTCTGGATCGCTTGACATCATTACGCATCCGGCGAAATAAATCATATTTGGTGATTTAATCAGCTTTTGAGGCTATCAGAGCATTCAGGATATTCCCACAAACAGTAGAAAAATATTTTCTACTTTTATATACATGAAACGAATTATAATCGAGTAAATCGATGCTCAGGTTTTAACTATTTGATTATGTAATATGCGTGCATACCTTTAATCTGTGTGTATGATTTAATTTCACATTAAGGTTTCTACAATAATTATTTCCATATGCGTCGATTTCTTTGATGTTAAATTCTATACTTAGTGGTTGGAATAAAATATAATCCCAGAATAGTTTTTATTACATTTATTTATCATATGCTAGCGCATTTTTTTAAATTTAACTAATAAAATATCGCGTTGATCTGCCCTACCCGACAAGTTGCGGGAAGATTACGTCAGCCAAAATACGAAAGGATATCGCTCATCGCGCGAGCTAAGTCATTTGCGCTGGTAAACACGTAAAAATGTAAAAAAAAAAAAAAAATTGGAATGTGTTGATTTACTGATTTCCTTTAAATCAAAAAATAAAATTGAAAAACCTTAACCCCCTATAACGTCCCCCCCTTATTACGTAGAACCTATCCCGACGTTATAGGGGGATTTACTGTACATTGCAGATACGATATAATAATAATTTAAATTCAGTATGGCTAAACCGTCCTCTTTTAGACGAAAATATAGCTTACCAATAAACCAATTTTACTAGACCTCTTTACATACTTGGACAAGAATTTTAGTTTTCAGTGAAACTCTAAAATATTATTATTATTTGTTAAACATCATAACTTTCCTGTTGCGCGCGTTTTTTTTTTACTGAATATATCAGTTTAAAAAATCATGCTTTGATTGTTTAAATAATATAATTCCAAATAAATTATATAGCCTAAAATGTTTATATTTTTCAAGTTCTATATTACAGTTTTATATTTTTTGAGGGGGGGTAGCTTAGGTTACATTTGCATCAGAGCCCAAAATTTTTAGTTACTAATTATAATTTCAGGTAAATTATATTTTAATAATTTAGCAAGTTAACAATTAATTTAACAACAAGCTTTAAATAATATTATATGCATGAAAAGAGTATTTTTTTTATTTTATCTTCTTTTTTATTTTTTTTAAAAAGCGTGCTATTGCTTTATTTCTATTTATACTTGTTGTGATTCTTATATAATAAATGTAATACTAAATGCATAAACAGATTGTGATATAACTAGTGTTGCATTTAATTTTTATTGCAGATGGTTTAATGGCCTGAAACCTGTCCCTGGCTGCCTCGCAGCTTCACGGACCGGTGACACTCAGTGTTCTATTCAAGCACCGGCTGAATAAAGTTTTCAGAACGTTGGGCCCTCAGTAATCTCAATTATTTATTCCCTCTAAATGCGGAATTATATTAATGTCGTAAACATTTATGACGCACACACACAAAACTAATATTTCAGTGTCGCACAAGAGAGGAGATTAGTTTTGATAACGAATCCCGTTACACAACTTGGCAATTACCAATCGGCCCCGGAGACAGATAAGAGATCTGAGGTCCAGGGGTCATTCCGGCCGCCTTCGATTACACTTCGGCGGCCAATTGGCGACCAAGAAAATGTCGACCCCTGAATCGAGAGGTGTGGGAGGGGCGAGAGGGTCCGCACCAGAGGTCCTCTGGAATCCGAGAGCACCCAGCCGAGGGTGAAATTAGCGCGGTGATCCCTGTCGGGGGTCGCATTACTGGAAGGCCCTAATTGCCCCCGCCACCCCTCCTCCCAGCCCACGAGCCGACGCCCTGCACTGGAATAAGATTTAATTGTTTCCTATTTAGGTGCCTGGCAGTAATTATTACCGTGGAGCCAGACATCAAAGGCAACGCCGCACTCTGCCAGGAAGCGACGTTGCCTAATTACTGTAAGCGATTTCGCTCATATGAACTTAAAACCGGCCTTCTCTTTTTTCCAGTGTCCCCGTGTCCCCGGAGACCGTTCAACGTGTGATACGGGCCTTTATCAACCACACTGAGTACCAGTGGCGTACGCCATATGAGAAAACTTCATTACGCCTCACCAAAAATATTTTCATTAAATATAATTTAAAAGGCAGAGAAATGCATGTAATTCTCAGATAAGGCAGAGAAATGCATGTAATTCTCAGATGTCATGACAAAGAATTCGACCTTTTTTACATCAATTTCTAACTGGAGGTGAGAAATAGATCGTTTACATAACGTAAGTCGAAAAAGGTAACGGATTTCTTTTAAATCAAAATCCTGTACCTACCTCTTAGCCTGTTTAACTCTCCAAAATGTTCTTATATGCATTTGGCGGAAACAAAATCGGGTGATAAAATTATTGCAGATATTTATGTTTATAGTTGGCAAAATTAAATGTCTAAGTTTGTTTAACAGAAATGTGACAAATCTTCACCACGATAATGCACATACTCATAAACAAAATGATTCAGGAAAAAGTCAGAATTTAAACTGGAAAGCTTAAGACCTTGCTTCTTCCGATTACGTTTTCTTCAGGTTCATGGAACGCATTTTAACCCTTAAATCGCCAAGCCAATTATATGGATTTTTACCGTACGCCGTATAATTCAAATAAAATGAAACGGCTAAACATATCGACATTCTAACAATCACATTGCCTTCAAAAGATGTCTCTGCATTCATTTTCATATTAAAAATATTATATTTATTCATAAATAAATTCGTAGAAGCGTTTGCCGTGGCGCTCTTTGTTGGCTGGTTTCGCGTGCCTGCACGCCGTGGCATCTGAACGGTTAAGCAAAAAACCACTCAAATGCGCAATTCGCTTCAAAGGCCGGATAGTTTTTTTTGTAAAAGCGAATGAAAAACTACGAAAAGATGAAAATCAGTTCTTAATAATAATGGAAATTATGTTTTATATTAATGTGTAAAAGAAATATGGAAAAACATAAATATAATATTCATATAAAAACGCGCGATTTTTTATACATAATATGATTATATAATAAGTATTTATATATATTTAAGCTAATAAACGCTTTTTATTCGTAATTTTTGACCATTTTAAAATGTAAAATAATAGTTATTTTTTACATTTAAAAAAAAGGTAAAAAATACGTTTCCTAAATTTTGCTAATAAATCCCTGCGTTTTACAATTTTTTTTCCAAGCAATAGCAAGAAGAGAGAAGGATCAGACATTAAAAGAATTTCCAACAAGTATCATGCTCTAAAAATATCTCAGAAGTATGGAAGAACGTAACGTCGTCATGAATAAATGGCATATGAAAAAAACTCATGTATTCAATTTTAATAGAAATAAAGAGTAGAAGAGAAAGCCAATATTATTGTATAATTTGTTTAACAACTCAATCTGGAATTTAACAAAGAAGGCATAAAAATTCTTCAATTTTAATCAGAAATAAAAAAACAATTGACATTCATTTTATGTCGATTATTTCATATTTTTTGTATAAAATTTGACTTACGTCCAAGGTGTGAGAACGAAACTTTATGGTCTTAACGAGAACTGTCCAATATTTTAATTTAGAGGTTATATTTATTTCATAAATATATGTTAACTTAATTATCTTCATACTCTACGCCACTGTTCATGCCATTTTTACGTGCCATTTGGCCGCCCCTGTAAAATCGTTCGCAATTAGCGTTTTATGAGATTTTCAATTTGGAAACGCGCACAAAACGGGATAGTACACATTATGATATTTTTTTTTAGAGCATGTAATTACGACAATATTTACACGCGAATTTTATTGGCGCACGTGTGAAATTAACTTTCGCCGAAACACGAGGACCGCGCATTTTATTGCCGAAATATTGAAAATTGGCAATACGCATATTAATCACATTTTATGCGTGCGAATAATTTACACGGACGCGATATAAACATAATCAGAAATGTCCAGCGATGATATTCAACAATTGATGCATTTTTAATACGGCAAATATTCTATATCAAATTTTAATTTACCGCTTCGTGTATTGTTAAATATAAATTCGCGCGCTAAATTATTATGTTAAAGTTATATACAGAGCAGTGTTTCGCACGAATTTACAAATTTTCATGCGAAAATTAATATCAATGGAAATTTTAATGACAGCCATTGCAGAAATTTATGGGCCACCCTCAAATTGAATGAGGGCTAAAAACGTGCCCCCATTGATAATATTTATTTTATACCGAATTTCGTTCGGAGGTAACAAGACATCTGTATTGCTGCGAATTCAAGAATTATAATAAAATAACGTTATTAATATAAGGGCTTAAGAGGCACGTCGGGGAGCAAGGTCATCTCGAGTCTGCCGACTTGATAGGCCAATAAAATTGCGATTACGATCTGCCGGTGCCAAAAAGTCCACACGCAGGAGTTAGGGGCCAGGGTAGTCGGTGGGGGTAGGTGAGGTTTGGAATAATTCACAGGCAATAAACTTAACAGCTAACAGAAATTTGGGCAGAGCTGAGGTTAAGCGCCCCAAACGGCGGCTATTAGCCGCTAAGCGCTCTGTCGAAGAAATAATAATTCATAAGGGCCATTATGTTATTGGTGTGAGAAAATGCCTTGTTCGCCCTATACACTTGGTGATTTATTTCGGCTTCGGCCCGAAATATATAGGAAATTAAATCACGGAATTCGATGTAGGGAGGCAATGGGTCGTGAAATACGATTTTGTAAGTTTGCCTTCAAACTTTTCAATTCGGCCTGATCAACTTTAAATTTTCAGCGGGGATAGTGCTGCCGCCGCGCAAGAGCAACGATAATTCGCGAACGCCCTATCGAACACGGTCAGAGCATTCACATTCATTGATGGAATTATTATTGACTACCAAACCCAGTTAAATATTAACATTTAAATTAATTCAGATTTCTAAATAGATCTAGGCCTTGTATAACACGGACATATGGTTCCACAAAAACGTCGTGTAATACAAATCCGTGTTATACGAGGATTAAAGTTCATACAAAATTAGGGTTTGCGTTCCAAAAAAGCATCGAGGTTAGTTAATTTAATTTATTTTTTAATTAAATAATCGGAACAATATACATTTACGTATTTATTGAAAAAAATCATGTAATAATCGCTTACAATTCAATATGTTTGACTCTTTTTCGAGATCGATTGTGAGTTTTCATCTTCAGAGGACTCTGGATTAATTTCGATTTAGCTTATAAAAATCTGTAATAAGCGATTGTCTGCTTTTAGAGCATAAACCTTAACGTATATTGTAATAAGGGGCCAAGGTCTGTTGTAATTCCCTCTTCAACTTCAAACATCTTTCCGTTATAGGATCATTTTCTATAAGAAAATGTTCTACTTTATCAGCCAATCCTAGGCCGTCATTTCTTGTATTTAAAGTGAAACGAAAGCTACTTCGCTCCAACTGCTTTCTGAGTCATTAATTATCATAGGTTCACCCAATATTTCGACCAATTCTTCTTCATGCGTTCCTCCAATATTTCTTCGATATCTTGAATATTCATATCATCATATCTTTCTCCACCAACACTACGATAAATGTTAATTATCTTTAGGTATTCAATTTCTATTAGTGATACAACATTTTCTGCAGGGACTACTTCAGGCCACAGCTTTTTCTAGCAATAATTTAAAGTCGATTGATTTATTTCTTTAACAGATGCAGAAACAATATCGACACAATTTCTAATAGATTTTATTTCCAAGCTTGTGAGACTGCAAAATAGTCATCTTGATCGATATCATTTAATATTTTTTCGAATATTCGACGAATATAATACGCTTTAAATGTTGAAATTATTCCTTGCTCAAAAGGCTGGATTATAGATATTAATTGGTGGTAAAAGTAATATTTCAACATTAGGATGTTTTAAATCATATGTCCTGGTGCATTGTTCAGTATCAATAATATTTTAAAATCAATCCTTAAAATAATACTTGTAGTTCAAGCCTTTTTATTGGTTCGAACTACAGTACAACCTTCAGTGCTCGGGGGTTTTAAAGACCGATTAATTAACAATGGCTTCATTATGAATTCTCAAAAAGAATTAGAACTTAAGAGTTAAGATATTCTTTCTTTCGCCACCTTAAATCCCTTCGTCGCACGTTTTTCGTTTTTTGATATGTAGGTTCGATGAGGCATCCTTTTCCAGTACAATCCCGATTCAATGTCATTGAATATCTGGTCTGGTATGTAGCCTTTATTTTTTATAATTTCGGGAATTCTGGTATTTTTTGGCAGATTCTATCTCAGCCAACGCAATTTCTCCTCGAGTTTTTATATTATGTAGTGAGAATCACTTCTTCAAATTTTCAAAATATCCTATACTAGCAGAAAATTCAACCGATAAATGTAACGAAATAAACGAAATTGCCAAGCCTCGACATGATCAGTAAGATTTGTCATGGCGCGATCCATGGCCGTACAAATTAAGCATGGTAATTATTGTTTTTTTTCTGAAACAGTGTTATATAATATAAAGCGTGTTATACAAAAATACTTCACAATTAATCAGCCCGTGTTGTATAAAAGCGTGTTATACGAGGCTTGGGTGTATAGCGAAGCAGTGATATTATTTGAATAATAAAATAATCAGTGTTATGTCATGTAGGTAACATGTATACTATTTCGATAATGTAAGTTAGACTGAGCTAAATTAGTAGTCGGATAGGTGTTTAACGAAAACTATGGATTCAGGAAATTCTTTACAATACTGGCCAGGGGGTATGTAAGAGGATACTTCCGCATGTTTTGTAAACATATTTATGTAGGTAGTTTGGGACGTTGGAATTAATTAATTTAATGCTATCTATCCTGGGTTGAATAAAATATTTATAAAACAAATAATTTAAATTTCAATTCAATTCTAATTAAATAAATAAATCAAAGATTTGAATTTATTGTTTTAAACTTCTGGGGTTTAAGTTGATTTAATTTTCATTACATGAATAGAAAAATTATGATCCTGATTTTTTAGGCTATCAATGTAATCTTGTTAGAATTTGATGGTTCAAGTTTATCTCATCGGAGACTTCTTTGTAGAACGCGTTTTCATAATTTTGAATTACATCATTGGTTTACACCAGTGGCGTACGGTGGCTTTGATGTTGGGTGTGTTGAACGTGGAAAAAAAATACAGTTTTTTTAAATGAATTTTATTATTATTTATACATTAATTCTATTCTTCGTTTTTGCGACATAAACTTTTCAATGGAACTATAGTAAAGTGTGTTTTAGTTTTATGAGTATTTTTTTCTCCATTGATATTACTTGAAAAAAATATGTAGTAAAAACGAAGAATAGAATTATTGTATAAATAAAATTAAAATTTTTTAAAAAAATAATTGTATTTATTTTTATATATTTTTTTCACATTCAGCACACCCAACATCAACACTACCGTACGTCACTGGTTTACACAACTTAAGTTGCCTTTAGAATTGATTAAATTTTTAGGACATTTTTAGATATTAAATGGTGAAAATAATTACGTAAAAGCAGGTACATTAGTACTAAAATAAAACAGACTGTAGAAATTGCACATAGTTAAAAGCTGGACTTAGCATATTATATGTAGCTTCACTATTCTTTGTTCTACTTTAGGATTATTTATAATCCTAATTTAATATATGTAAATTACTATTCATGTGGTATAAAAAATGATTCTTTTTTAATTTAAATATACTTAACAGATCATCGTTTGCCAAAATAATAATTATAAAAACAATTATTAAATTAAAACATTGATATGTTTTTTTAGGCATAAAATATTTCATTTATTTTAGCATGAAATATTGTATGTAAATCAATATTATTAAATCTTATTGTTAAAACCTAAGTCGCTATGACTTTTATATTTATACGCTGTTAACTTCTTAGAAGTAAAACCAAATAAAAAATATATTGAATGACGATATAACACCACAAACAAAAATATTACAATATAAGAAAACACATACTTTATTACTTGGCTCCCAAGTAATAATTCGAACAAAGATGAGGATGATTTTCCAATGTAAGTCACAATATGCTCAAATGTTTTGAAAACAATTTAAGAACGTAGATGAGAGAATCGTTAAAAAATTCAAAATAAATATTATTCAAAGAAAACTTCAGTATTGATAATATATTATTTATTCGCATTGCAATAATATTACAATAATCTGTGTATTTCTACGTTTAGTAGTATCCAACCGATGGAATATTTAAATGAAATCTGGTATTACCATATTCGTGTAACCGAGTCGTCTACGACGGATGAGTCCATAAAGATTAATTTAACCCTTAAAACACGTTCCGGCTGAATGTGGATAATTTATCGTTCGACATTGTGTAAGTGCGGACACGGAGATGTTAACTTAGCCAGAAACGGCGCTGCAGCGGTGGGGGCGGGGGATATTTTATGAAAATGGTGCCGAGGGTAGTCGAAGGAGGGGGTTAATCTTGCTACTGTGAATGGTGAAGCAGATTGTGGCGCAGATGCACATGCACGTTTACCAAATCTACACCCGACCGTAAATTATTTCAGCTGGCAACCGACCGCGCCGTGAACCCCCGTTTACAATTGTTTTTATTGCGATTGAACACATGTGCATCTAACAGAATGTGAGGAAATCCCCGGTTAATTAAAGTGTTTGATCACGTTAAAAATTCAAACTCGTTTCGCCACGGTTTACGACCCGAAAAACAATCGTAAATTATATTTAATGCACGAGGAATACTTAGCCGTAAACGCTGCCAGCCGAAAAAAAACCCACAGTGGCTTGCATGTGCTTAAAACACTGGTGGTAGTACCGCATTGCAATAAATAAACGACGGTTTCATGCAAAATTTTATTATGGTAATAAATAATTTGGATAATTTTGAAATGAGCAAAATATTTCTATACATTCTCTAAATACAGTCATTTTAAAATTTGCATGATCAACGATTAAATGTGGGGACTTCTCTATTTCCTACACAGCATAATATTTAAAAATGTTAATATTATTGATAGAAATATATTTCGAAACCACCCCAGTCAATTCGAATAACAATAACATTAAAAAACAAACCAAACAATATATGGATTGACAACTAATATTACAAAATAGTTCACAATACCAAATATTTTAAATTAAAGATACCCTGAGAGTTTTCTTACATTGATATCTCGATTTTTGATTGAAATTTGCATTCAACCAATCCCCAACTTATCACATTGTGTAGGATGCGAGCGAGAAAAAAACATCGCATGCATAGTAACAGCAGTAAATATTGTTGTTTTTATATTTTTTTCGAAATTGCAGATAATAAAGGTTAATGATTATTTATAATATTTATTCTAGACTTTTTTAGACAAATACAAAAAGTTTGTGACATCTAGGATTAATATTATAAGAGTTATTTTAGAAAACTCAAAAACGTGGGGGTCCCAAATAGACCACCCTATCGGCACGGCTAGGTTAAAAAAATATAATGTATCTTCCGCCATTCCTAATGGATCGTTTTTCTATAAAAGTATGTGTGAGGTGGTTTAAATTTATAATATTTTGTTGACAAACTTTGAATTTGTAATAACAGTTAATTGTTTTGATCGACTTTATTGTAAAAATATAGCTTATCATCATTTTAGTCACAACACAACTGGATGACCTACAAAAAAATCTATTCCGATAAAATAGCGAACACACGTTTGACGAGAGTTTGTATAATACATAGATACTCCAAGGTTTGAAGCAACTAAAAGTGTGGCATTAGTAATATTAGTAAGAGTAAGAAAAATAATGAAACTGTTTAATGATAAAATAATCGTTAAAAGATTTGATCAAGAAATATACGGAATTATCGGAAGCGAAAGTTCAACTATCATATTTTTTCGGTACCAATGCTTGACGTATTTTGACATATATATTGAATGCTCACTTTACTAGATGCTTTCAAAATTATTAAAGGATAATCATATGCTCGGTGATTAAAAATAAAAGAATAAAAAGAATAAAATATAAAAAAATAATATATATTTTTTAAATAAGTTGCTTTACTCAAGTTCTTATCTCAACATAAAAAAAAATATAACACAGTACTCTCTCCATTATCCGTATACGGATTATCCGGCTTGCGACTTATCAGTTAATGAATTTAATTATTATATTAAAAAATTAACAATTTAAACAAGGGGAATCTGAATCGAAGCTTTCTAAATAATATAGATTTCGTAATCAAACTGCTTATAAATCTATCTAGTAATCACAAAATTATACTTTTAAGGATTACAAAAGCTTAAATAATTAAAATCAATTAAATGGACAAAATTGAACATGGATTAATAAAAAAGATCTTCAATTTTTTTTAGGAGATTGCTACAGGAAGCAGTACTGAGACAATGCTTCTGTTCATCCAAATGAAACCATATTGAAAAGAGGCGACGTTCTTATGCTTGTAAAATTTTTACCTCATAATGTCAATTCCTTCATTTATTCCATTGAGCAATAAATTATTTTACATTACAGTACTTTTTGAAACCTTTGTAATTAAATATAAAATACAAGGAGCAACTCAATCATGTTACAAAATGAATTTACTCGTTTGATCATGGATTTTTTTAATTTTATTTTAACGAATGCGAAAAGAGTGAAATATTTTTTATATGAGAGCAAATGTCAAATTTACAATACTTTAAAAATGTTAATAAATATGTTAATAAAACCTTAAGTGGTTAGAATACGATTAAAATATTTCAGATTTTAATTATATTGTGGATATTATTATTTAGTAAAATAGGGATCCTACGGAAGTAGTATAAATTTTTAATCGTATTAATCCCAACTTAGTAATACTTACATTTACCATTTATTGGAGTACATCGACCACTAAAAATTCGTAATGAATTTAGAAAATCGTTTCTAATTGTAAAAGAGATTCTTGAAAGCAATCTACTACTAGAAATGTATACATAGTTATATTTTTAAGCGCAATATAAAATTATAATTCAGATTTTCCGGAGAATTTGGACTAAAATTATATTTTTTAAGAGTAAGAACGATTTTTACTGTTAATGTATGTATCAAAAATGCGCATAAAAATGTTATTAAAAAAATAAATATATATTTTATAATAATCTAACTACAATCGTCAATACGTAAAACGTCAGTCTGTCAATAAATTCAACAAATCCTTGCACAGAGCAAAAAACCGCCTGATTGACGGCCAGAATCGGATTTAACCAGCGTTCGATTCGAATGCGTTCGAAATGAGAAATGCACGGAAATCAAACCGGGAACCGCGCAAAAATTGCATTCGGTGGATTAAAAAACCGTCTGCCCTTAATTGGTAAACAGACGAGTTGTCCGATATAAAGCACTCAATTGTATTTCAATATTTCATCCCGTAATCCCAATGGTGCAATTGAACATACAGGGCCAATGTGAAAAAATAAAGATACCACTTAAAAATTAAAAATATATTATTAAATAATCCGTCTAATGAATCAATAATATATGAATTTTATTGATAAATTTAATATGGATTTTTTTCAAATAAATTCAATGATTTGCAACGGCCCTGTACTGCGTGTAATTGCGCGCATTGCGAATTTAGTTCGTTGCATATTTTTAAATGCAAACTATGCCCGATCGGGAACAATTCCACGGACATTTATAGCGCACTCATAATTTCAGACAGAAACGATTTCTGCAATAATTGGAATTATTGGAAAATTGAATTTTTACCATATTTTTATGCTCCATTCAAAATATATGGACGCACGTATCGGATGGAGTGATAAACACATACTAATAATACATACCACAACATTTAAAAAAATATAATAATAAATGATAAAAATATTAGAAGAAAAATATCAGTTTATTTATGGCAACATTTTTACAGTTCCGTAAGCACACGTGCCGTCACCCTAATTTATTTTATTTTTGGCAACGGTTCAGAACACTTTTTCAGCGCGAAATGCATCCGTAAGTTATGCGAAAAGTTTTTTTCATCGCGATTTTTTTTATATTCATTATTTCCGACACGGGCACGCAGTTGAACTACACTGCGCATAATTTATTTAAGTGGAGGCTCGTTCATTAAAACGAGACAGAGAGGAGGAAGAGTGGTCTGGCTCTGATGGGGAGACAGCTTCACCAGGGCACAATTTCTTCAACGACCACCGGCTGAAATACGAGAATTTTTTATTTACAGCTGCACTGTCACGTGAAATTTATTTCAGCGGTAATTGGTTGAAATTAATTGAGTACATCCTATATAAATAGGGAAGCGACGACGGAGATGACATATCTATTAAAGAAATATTTTCTCTAGTATATATCGCATCCTCCGGTATTGCTATTTTAAAAATTTCCACTTTAATAATATGTCAAGACTTTATACAGAGCGATTCCATGGCATAATGTTTTGAAAAGTATTATTATTAAGCGAGTGTTGAACGTTATTGCGTTAAATTCCTAAGTGAAATTCTAGTATACCGTTTGAATAAGGTATTCGAGGGCCAATTGGGTAAGAGACATCGTAAACCTTTATACAAGATCTAAGATTAGAAATGAGAATCTTGACCTACTTCAGTGCTGAATAAATATAGATGAAGTAGGTTGTTTTCCGACCAAATAGTTAAGGGCGAGTTATTTTAAAATGAAGCAATCAGGCTAATTTTTTATTATTATTAAATTAATTGGGGATAATTAAATATTGTGCTAAAAGTATAATTGATCTAAATATAATTATTCTGTATTCTTTTAACAGGCAGTTATCAATTTACCTCATTAAGCAACTTAAATAATAAATAAAAATTACGCAATTTTATTTTACTAATATTCAGAGGTAGTGCTAGAATATTGAACGTATTGATTAACCCATCTCACTAATGTCACTGTCACGGGGGCTTGAAAACAACCGCGTCGTCCGAAGGGGGTCGTCGTCGAAGAGACCCCAAGCATTTCAAGCATTTCAAAATACTGATGAATTTTTCATCAGTATTTCAAATGAATTATTGTATAAAACTTGTGAATAAAACTAGTTATTAAATCAGTATGATGCGTTAATGACACGCGCACTCGGCGATGTCTCACCGCAGACTCACTTCCATTTGGCATATTGTACCGGATGCTATTGCGGTCAATAATTATTTATATATTTATATTATATTATCTATTCTTTAGACCTTTTTAAAATAAAACAAAAAATTCAAAAACTTTGGATTCCTAATAGACATCGGCAAGGCAGGGCTAACAATGCCACGACAGCGAAAAAACTGTTTTTTACATTAATTTGACTGAATTAATGTGGTAAGGATCTTCATTGTATAAAGAATCCATGAAACTCAGTACAATGAAAAAGAATTGCTAGTAAAAATTTTAGAACTGCGGCATATTCATAAAATCAGATTAAAAAAATAAATATTTTCTTGTTAGTATTGTAAATGTATCTTAAAGATGCTGAAATTTTAATCCGTAATTTTAAATAACAGATTTTTGAACCTAGCCGAACCGATGAGGTATATTCGGTAACTTTATTTTTTTTTTTTTTATCAAATAACTCTTTTAATATACATCCTACATGTCACAAACAATTTATATTTGTCTAAAAAAGTCTAATGAACAAATATTATAAATAATCTTTGTCCTTAATTGTCTGCAATTGACTGAAAAAAATAAACGAAAACGACAATATTTGCTGCTGCTGCCATGCGTGCGTTGTTTTTTCTCGCTCGCATCCGGTACTATGTGCCGAGTGCGAGTGAAATGTTCTAGTAACACGTGTTGCGAGAGCTTAGTTTGAACGATGCAATTGATTTCGAACCGCCGTTGGAACTGGAATAAATATTATACTGGAAATTTAATTTCTGTTCTTCCTAATAAACATATTTAGTTCATTTTGAGATATGATTCTTCTAAAAAAGGATAACGGAAATATTTATTATCCATAAATAGAGTTTATAAATTTTAAATATTAAAAAAAGACCGAATAATAATATCTGAATATATAATTGAATTAGACATGGATTCCAAGTTCAAAGTATCAGACGAGAAGAAAGCTTAACAGTGACGTGGATGGCCAAGTGAAATAATGTGTCGATCCAAGAATAGTACAGGATGCCTCGCAAGCATTCTTTATGTGATACGAAAATAAGTGGACAGCTCAATAAAACTGTTGTTGTTTACGAATGACAAACTAACATATTTCCGGACTACTAAATCCAAGTAGAAATCCAGTTTAATCATAATTGACTAAATACTCGATTTACCAGTGAACATATTAATAATATTATATTACCTGATAATATTATCGTTATGCGAAAATATACCACTAAAACTAATAATGCATTTATTGCAAATATTCAAAACTGACGTCCACGCACGATTTAATTACTTCAAACGAAACAGGCAATAATTAATATCAATACCGTTGGACATATGTAAACGAGCCGCATCAAAATTTTGTGGACATTGAAACATCAATTTTTGACGAGCTTCGATCGCATTAAGCTGTGTTTAACATTTGGTTACTGTTTGCAGACCGCGATGAATTAGCGAAGCTCAAATTTCGCGATACGCATCGGTTTGCGAATTTAAATTATAGTCTTGGCTAATTTTGCCTTGCTCATAAACAGGGGTTCTAAATCGTCGCACCGGGAGCCGTGAGCGTGGCCACCAGAAGTGATGCTGCTTCTTATTTGTGTGACAAACGTCGCCGGTTGGCGCACCGCAGTGTTGTATTCTTTTTTACGACGGAGGTCGCTTAAATTATTCCCGGGAGCAGAGTTGTGTGGGATTTAATTGTGATGTATTATGACACTTGTATTGTTGGGTCACCGTTTGACCTCAGAGTCTCCTTTTGTGGACAAACGCTTTGACCTCTAGGAATGATTCCATCGAGCTTTTCACCGCCATTAAAGCCAAATAAATACGGCAATTCATCACTGATTGCTTAAAATGCAAACATAGTTAAATGCCGGCTACAAATAAGCTTTTTTTTTGTTTAAAAAAATATATTCGCGAATCGTGATTGAGTATATTTTTTTTTGGAGAGAACAAAATTGCGGAAAATATCGTTTGTAATCCCCCGGATATCCGCATATTTATTCTATTGGCAAAATTGAATACTGGCCATATTGGATATCGGACTAGGATATGCGAAAAAGCGTGGTTATTGCAAAAAAAGAGATTGTATAAACATATATATCTGTATAAACATATACTGGGGTGTGTCGAAATTAATTTGAATACAGAATTAGTGAATAGGGGTTGGGTTGTCGAGTTTCTCCGCATTTGTATAGGAATATATTATTCGGTACCGCCTTGATGTCTCAAATGCGTCGCCTGAGGTGAAGATGCAATTGGTGAGACATCCGACCTACTTCCACTGGGTCATGGTAAGATATTACACTGCTCTATATAATGAAGCACACATTCACTGATTTATTACAAAAATTTGTTACCAAAACAAAGGATTGTCAAAAATAATCACCGGAAATGTATCACGCTGATTATTCTATGTAATTTTAGAAAATCAGGCAATGATCTTCGGGGGTAAATATTATACATATATAAAAAAAATCAACGGACAAATTTCAAATAGTAATTTTTAAATTTATAATTTTTCTAATAAAGATTTTATAATATTTTTTTAAATTAATAAATACGATTTTGAGGGATTATTTAAAATTTTCTTCATGATAATCAAATATATTTATGAAAAAAGGAGATTAAAATTTCAAAGACAATTTTTTTATTAAGATAAGTATGATAGACATGCTATTAGGTATATATTTTTATAAGTTCATTTCGTTTCTTTAAGAGTAGAGTAAATTAGTTATTGTACCAAATTATGCCGTGCATCCATATATCAAGGCTGAAAGGTAATCGAGGTGTATCTCGAAAAATGAAACTTTGTAGAGTAGTGTTTAAGGTATTTTTACGATATTTCTCGTATATTTGGTAAAAAAAAGCTAAAAATTTCAACGGAGCTGCAACACCCCTAAGTAAATTGAGAAAAAATGTATTTTTATTTATTATTATATATGTGTCTATTGATTGTATATTATGTATACGAAATTATAAATATAATATGTATATATATATTAATCCAGTCGGTGCCTACGAAGGCAGTGTTATTCCGCGACATAGAGCGTTTACTGCGTGCCAGGGCTGCCGGCGTCATGATTTGGATGGATGGGGGGCGGTAGCGGAGTGCGGGGATGGGGTCTCGCTGTTAAGCGCCATGTTGCGCTGCGACTTGGTGTAGTCATACTGCCTCACTGTAGCACAGTTATACTGACTCGCAGATTCTTTGAGCCATGTGCCGCTTGCCATTTATTTTATTATTGGTAATGTTATTTCGTATTTTTACCTAACTTTAATATTTATATTTGAAATAAAATGATGAGCGTAATATATTTTTTTACTTAAATTTACTTAAATATACAACAGGATTCGTAATGGAAAATTACGGTACATCATAAATTTAAAATTTTTCAAAAATCTAAAAAAATACTGCTATGTGATTAAAATAAATTTTGCAAACCTGCATTAAAAATAAGTCAAATATTATTATGATTAAAACTAAATTTTGTTTTAAAAGAAGGAAATTCGCAATATAATTGATTTGAATATAACTCTGGCTTAAATATTTCTATGATAGATATTTAAAAATTAAAAAATATGTTTTTGAAACTAAACATTTGTCGCACAGTTAATGATTATTTAGAGAAAAACAATTAGCTTAAAAAAAAGTAGCTTTTTACAAAATTTTATGAAATATTTAGATATTGAAATATACACCCTTTATATGCTTTCGTAACTCATTCAGTGCGGTGCGCATGACGTTCATGCACGTGATCCTTTATAACTTTAACTTGTCGTTACATGTAAACTTATTTATTTACGCAATTTAAACTAGTGATTACAAGTAAACTAATTTAAAAATTAGTTTAACACTTTACACTGTATAGCCTGGGACCTATTTAAAAAAAAACAACAATGTGGTATAAAAAGTCGTAAAAAAACGGTAATACTAAAAACTTAAGAAATAAATGATATTCATACATATTATATGTTTTTTAATTAGGATTAAAATAATATTAACGATTATTTTAAAGTATTATTTATATCAAACATGATTTAATATGCAGCCATTCAAATCTGCAATCTGCTTGTTTTAGGTTGAGATCATACGTGAGAAAATTCTGTTTCATACTCTAAGCTCATTGCAAGCCCTCGAAAATTAAAGCAGCTTAAGTTAGTTGATAAATTAGTTATTTGCTTCTGTGATATAAAATTACGTCATTTTGCGCCAATGAACACGGAATTAAATATACATCTACTAATATGTTGTTACTCGGAATAGTTTTAGAACAATTAATTCTTGTAAAACTGTAGTAATTAATTATTTCAGTGGACCGTGTAAAAAAATACGTGCATTTATGTTTTCAAATAATAACAGAGAAGTGCACATTTAAGTAAGATTGTCCAGAAATCATCTTAATACGAGATTAATTCAAGATTATAATGCATTGCAATTTATTTTCAAGTATTATTTCATGTTTATTACAAAAATACAAATCTAGATCGGCGTGCCATGAGGCAATAACGACATCGACCATTCCCTGCCCCCCTGTATAATTTGAATACCATTTTTTTCATATAATCCCCTTAATCTGGGGACAACAGACGCGTTGTGGTTTTAACCCTCGTGACCGATTCGGTCATTTCAATTTGTAATCAAATGGAGCACTTAGTTTTAATTTGGCATTCTGAAGCGTGCATTAATCAAACCATGCATTCTGAACGTGTTAAATTCGGGGCCTCGGTACAAATGCGACCATTTATTAGGTGCCCATTTCGTTCGATGATCAATCAAGGCCGACGAAAAAATTACCCGTAACGCCATCGGCTGTATCGTGGCTAATGTATGTATACTGTTTTGAATATTCAAAAAATGTGTGGCCGAATCATCGATGGGGTGTGTGTGTAAGCATAACGCAATAAAATGTTTATGGGTTTTAAAAATCGTGGCTGTCTAGACATTTTTAATATCAAAATTATAGTCGACTTTTAGTATCGAGTTTTCAACATCGAATTTGAATTATTTATGACAAACAGACATACTCAATTTTTTTGTTATTATGATGAATGGAAAAAATAAAACCATTCATTAATATTCATTTCAGTAACTTAATAATAATTGAATAGTCACGATTATTTAGAGAATTTAAAAAAAATATTTTAGCACCATTGATTTTATTTTATTTATGAAAGGATTTTATTCATTATCCACAAATTAAATAGTTTATATACTCGTTTTAAAATATTGATATTTGTGCTAAAATAATTTAACCTCTTGTGTGATTTGCCCGAATACAACTCGGTTAGGTATTTTGCTGACACAGTGTTTTGCCCGAACTGGATTCGGGCACATCGTACACGAAACTTTTTATAGTGATTTGCCTGAATCCAGCTCGGGTCATTCCCCCACCAGAGAACGCATCGCGCGCGTTGAGTGACACGTGTCGTGATTTGATCTTTCGAGAACAATTACCCAAGAGGTTGACTACAGAAGTGGTTAATATAGAAATCAAAACAAAAAATAACCGATAGCACATCAGCGAACATAATGTTTTATTTGCTACTATTGAATTTAATTTTATAAAAAAATATTAAAGTAAAGTGTAAATATGTATATTTTTACATTTTTAAAAATCACATCAATCTGTTTATTATAACCACTGCCTATTAACATAACAATTTGTTATGCAAAATAATACAGAAACAACATTTAGCACAGGTCTAGTTGCTAAAAAATAAATCATAGCTTATGTATGAATATCCAGAAACTTATGAAACATATTAATTTTCTGATACATCATATCATTTAGGTTAAAGTGAAGAAGTGAAATTCGTTTAGAACGTTTATAAGATGTACTATTGGGTAGGTAGTAATACACCAATCCCTCGATTTACGCGGTTTCACTTTTACGCGGTCAGAAAAAACAATATTTTTTTTAAGAAATCAAACATATTTTGTAGCAAGTGTCACTCAAATGCATAAATTTCATCAGATTACTCCCACTTCTTTGAACGGCTGTAACCCTCTCCATGCGCGTGCGAGTACGTCAAATATTGTTGTAAGTTTTGCATTTTTGCAAAGCTTATAAACTGAATGAATCTACTGTTTGCCTGGAAATAAAAAAAACGAAATAACTATTAGAAGAAGTGTCACCTCCGGATCTCTGATCAGTTCTAAATATACCTCATACGTTAGAGATGTTATAAAATTTAAATGTCGATTTATTAAATCTATTTATTAATAAAATTGTATTTTTTTATGCCTCGATTTACGTAGATTATTATTTTCTGGAACCTCTATCATCAAATCTATCATTTTTGTATGAACTTGAAGTCTGGATTTACGCGGTTTCGATTTACGAGTTTGTTTCTTGGAACGTATCTACCGCGTAAATCGAGGGATTGGTGTATATAAAATAATTATACCTATCATGATTGTTAATGATCGTTAGAAGACAAGGTATGAAGTGAAGATGTTATATATATTTAAATAAATTAAATTAAATTATGATTTACATTTTATTAAATTATTTTTTTACTGATCTACTATAAGTAATTATTAAAATTAAGATCAAGTCAAAACAGGGATGTAAACAAAATATTTAAGAACCACTCAATATGCAATTTACGACAATTCTAAAATAATGCAATATTATTTACCATCCTATGGCCAAGCTTCTACAATACTTTTTTTTATATAATAAAGGATGATGAGAATGTGAAGAGGTTGCTGCTCTAAACTGTATACATACTTTATATATTTTTTTTTATTGGGCAGATTTTATTAACTCTTTTTTATTATTGTTCTTCGTGCCCTTCCCTAAAATATAAATTTGCTTTCCAAACTGTTTAGGAATGCACCCGAAAATCACAAAATTAAACTTTGGTGATGGGAGAAGTTAAAATAACTAGAACATCTAAAGGGACAGGAATAATAAATACTTTTATTGATTATTTTCTAAAACGGGACATCGATTGATAGTACGATTTAAATATTATTTTACACTAATTAGGTTGCAGAAATAAAAGGTTTTATTTAAAATAAGACATTACCGAAGATAATGCTCTTGTCCAATTTTTACCATCTAATGTCAACTTTAGTACATAATGAAGGCAACAACACTCGTTCTATGATGAAGGAAAATTTTAGTTTAAACGAGGAAGATATTTGTATTCTAACAAACGAGTAAATTATTAAAAATATGAGAATTTAAAGGCGTTTAAAAAATTTGATAAAAAATATTAAGTCGTTCGAATATGAAGAATAACTTTAATCTAGATAGAAAGGAAATTGAAATGCATGCGAGAAAGTATTAATTATTAATAGTATTATTTACATATTTAAAACATAGCACTAACTAATATTGCCACTTTATTGAAGTAGATTGACAAATACAATAATTATAATATCGTTAAAAGAATATTGTAAGCAAACCAAAATCATAGATTTATTTAACAAATATTAATCATGTTAGAATAAAGTCTGATTTAGTAATGTGTAATTTGTAATTTAAAATGAAATAAAAATAATAGTTTGAATCATTCGTGTTTTTTCATTATTCTTATCATTAGCCCGGATAATTAGACCTATGCTATATTATACACAAACTACTATATATCACAATATATAGTGATCTATATATTTTAATAAAATTAAGAATCATAATAATTGTATGATGAAAATTTGTATTATATTATATCATTTTTTAATTATAATTTTCATCTTGTGCGATAATCTATTTTAGCTGACTTTAGATAATAATAGTGTTCTAGCTGTTATTTTATTTATTGATGTACCGAATTTAGAACAGGGAAAGGTTCATTCTATTTTAGATCATTTCTATAAACAAAACTTGCCGTTAAATTCATTCTATGATGAATATAGAATTTTGAATGTTCAAACAAATATTATTAATTAAATTTAACTACACCTATTATTATAATACAACAAAAAATCTATAAATCATCAAACGTGGGTTAGTATGAATTCAGATTGAAAATCTCTCAGTCTTTAATGACAGTGTCTAACCGAATTTTCATTTCCACCCGGACATGGCAGCCCTCAGGTCCTCTAGCTTGTTCACATGTCGGTAATTGATTACGGGTACGAAAATATAATATTTGATTGTTTCGGTCGTCAATTAAAGCGAGCGTAAAATTACAACATTGCGTATTGTTGGGCCCCGAAAGAGACCCTAAGCCGAAATACAGTTGTATTATTTTGGACTGGCACGCGAGCGGGCGGCTAATGGCTTGGCTTTAAATTTCACCTTTAACCCGTTCATTACCGAAACAGTACCGAAATAGAAGTTCCGCGTCACGCGACGCCCCCGGCGCACAATGTGTTAACGCGGCGCCCGATACGCGGAATTGACGTAAAAAATAATGTTAACGAGGAGATAGTAAAAGAGTTGATTTTTATTGCGAATTAAATGAATATTGCACACAATAACTATTCTCCGCGAAATGTTATATATAATAAGACGGAACATTTCATTCGTCCAACAACAACACGAGATATTTTCAATTCGAAAAACTTACTAATTGAAATCTCTTCAAACGTTTCGGGCCAACAGCCATTCCTAAATATCCTGCAACATCAAATGCGGCAGGTTTAATTGCTCGGCCGCAATCGAATCATCCGTTCGAGACGGTCCGGATACTTTCTTGCGTCCCGATTCCGGCCCCCAATTAATATTTGGCCCGTCTCGTCGGCCCAAGACGAAATATTTCGCAGGACGGTAATCGCCGAACCGAAATAGTGGAATTATATATTCATGGCTGCGACCATTACCCGTGTCAGGTATGCAAACTTAAACCCTCCAGGTATTATCAAGTAATTAGTCTCTATTAAAGTTATTAATCACTGAACCGGCGGTGTTGCCGGGGCCAAGCGCTCACTCCATAAATTTTAACCCCTTCACTGCATATAAACAACGCCGGACGAAAGTATTCGGCGATGGTGCGCGTTTAATCAGTATTTATTCAGCGTTGGGCATACACGTGGATGCTGCTGGCGGAGAATATTTACTAGAAAGCTGTGCCGAATCGAGGATTATCAAAATATACTTTTGATAAAAATGTACAACTGATAGAAAGATATTTTACATATTTTTATTTTTATTTTATTTATTTTATTTTATTTTAAAGACAATGCGTGATTGGCATTACAGAATAACCCAGGTCGCCAATCACGCATAAAAACATAAATAGAATAGTCAGAAAAAAAAACATAAATAGAATAGTCAGAAAAAAAACAAAATACATAATTTAAGATATAAAATAACAACAAAATAAAAAAAGTAAAAAATAATGAAATAAAGAAAATAAATGTGTAAATAAAGATAAAAAGTACTATATGTTAAAAAGGAAAAAAAACAAAAAATATGTAACTCCGAGACAATTTTCCTAACTCTTGAGAAGAAAACTTTCTTTTTTACAGCATTATTATATTTTTAATCTCGATATAATTATGTTACATTTAAATAAATTTCATTGTTATGCGTAAAAATTGTAATTTAGAAACTTACTTGATAAAATAAAAATTCAACATAAAAAAAAAGATTCTGGAAGTTAAGGGACGAAATTAGGATTTTTATGATATATATGAACTTCACGATGGACAATGGCTTTTAAATTGATGTTTTTAACATATTTAAATATATAAGTTGATAATAAATTGATTTCATAATATAAAAGTTTTGTAACAAAGTTAAGCACTAAGAGAGTCTACTGTTTTTAAAGAATGCCATCCTTTTTAAACTATTGAACAACTTTAATTGTGAAATTATAAAGATTTTTTAAATGTGCTAATGAAGTCACAAAATAAATAAAGTATTCGATGAGAGATTCTTATAAATGCGGAAATACCATGAGGAAACTTTCTTTATTTTCTTAACCCCATTTAATGTGAAGGTCAAATCTGCGACTCGAAATTTACAAATTGAGTTTATTGACTTGCAATCAATCTTTGAGATGAAAGACATGATCGAAGGCAATGAAAAAAATAGGTATTTAGAAATTTTGTTTGTAAGGGAAACTTTATATATATTCTACATTAAAAGTTATATCTTTATAAAATGAAAATGATCAATGGAAAAATGTGATATAAATCGTACATGTCATAAACTTCTTTTATTTATCTAAAAAAGTTTAAAGAATATTACAAATAATCATTGACCTTTATTGTCGCAATTGCGAAAAAGAAAAAGGCAATAATCGCTTATGTCGCTACTTATGTTTTTTCTAGCTCGCATCCCATAAGATAGCCCTAGTGCGAGTGAAACGTATACTATTGACACGTGGCGTGAGAATTTGGCAGTCGGTTTGCCGGCGGGGTGTCCCCAGTCCGCGGCGGGATATCGCCGAGTGCGCTTCCCATATACGCGTCATATTGAATTATTAAAAAATCCAAAATATCATGAATAACTATTTTTTTTCTTAGAATAATCCATTTAAAAAAGTCAAGATGTTGACTTGAAATGCTTGGAGTCTATTTTCCATAATAAAGAGCTACCACCACGGATCGTTTAAATATCCTTCATATACACCAGATCTGATCCCGTCGGACTACTATTTTTCAGGTAGATAAAATATTTATTAAATGAAATATAATTATTTATGTTTAAAACCGACCCATTTTTAAAATAGAGGGATCAAACGATCTGCTGACAATTGACAATTATTTAAATTATATTGATGAACCCCACAAGCCGGTAAAACGGCATGGTGTATTTATTTATGTATTTGTATAATTTTAATGCAAAAAGTAAATATGTAAAAACACACGTATTTTTTTATTTAATTTTGAACAGTAAAGAGATTTTTAAAAATTAAATAAAAAAAACAGATTTTGGTGGGGTTTAAAAATTTACAGGAGCCTGGGGTCATAGCGTTCTAAACTTTATGAGCTTAGGGATCAAAGGGTTAAGGACATCATGTATACAATTGACCCATTAAAATGGTATTTCATTTTAAATATCAAAGCCATTTGTTTTTTGCTTAATAAAATGTAGAAAGACAACATATTTGCTTAATAAATTCTTCAGAATTTATTTGAAATAGATACAAACCTATACTATTTTAGTAAGTAAAGAATATGTTCTATATAAATAAAACGAATTGATTACATTTGTTTTACTTTAATAAGAATGACATAAAACTGCTGGATTGATGCACTATATTATTTACTTTTTCGAAAAAGAGAGAAAATCATTTTCATTTGACTTCATCCCATCTACTAATCCTCAGATTTTTTTTTCAATGATATAAAGATGCAAAATGCTTTTTATTTCATTGAATCGGGTTACCCACTAGGACTCGTCATTTTGTCGCAATGGGTTAAAAAATTTTGATTCAATAAATAATGTCTTTTAAGTATTTCTTTTTCATGTGCCGTATCTGTTTTTAGACATAGATGATCTACTAATTTTTGCTATTTTTCTTATTTGTCTCTGACTTGAGTAAGGTAAATCTATTATTGAGTTCCTAAAACCGGTTCAATTGCATATGTTGAGGAGCCACGAAAGCCTCTTTTTGACAAATTTTTCATTCTCCTTTTCCTCTGTGATGGTCTATAAAAAGCCAAAGTTAGTTGTTATGGATTGGTTTCTGGTATTTCATCTATGCTCTAGGACAGGATCAAAGTAAATGCAATTAGGGGTAGTGTAAAACTCTGCAATCAATCATCGTACATACCTAAGTATGTGGGGCGATAGAAGATCTTTTGCGAAACATCGCCATTGCATTTTACGTTGTATAGAGACTTATCTGTTTGTCTGTTGGTTGGCCGGAAGTAAATCTGTCACTTAGTTTAATGGCGTTGTCGGCGACCGGCAGAGACGGATGCCGGCCTAGTCCGACCGGCCAATAATCTAATGATAAATTACTTTCATACGTTGGCGGACCAGGTCCATACAACTTTTTGCTGTCAGCAAGATGGATTATCCCGGGCGCACAAAGTGCCCGCCGAGATGGAATCAAATAATTTCGTGTCGCTACCCCTCACGATCGCTATACTGCCAAAACATATAACAATCGCTGCAATATGCCGACCGATAATAATTTAAATAAAATATTTATAAGTATATGTATAGCGATATCAGCTGAAAGCCCGTATAATTGAAGGTCCGACAAGGTTTGTATTATATCTATTTCAATAATGTTATTAAACCCAAAGCACTTTTCCGACAATACCACTCATGAATAAAGCAATAAGCGGCACCGCGTTGCTTACTGAAAAAAAAACTGTACTTCGTTCAGCGCTATTCTCGGACGAATATGACAAATTAACTGTCAAAAACCTTTTTCATTCCCTGGGGAATTTGTTGAATGTGGTAGCTATCTTGGACATCTTCATAATAAAAATTCAAGCAAAACTCAATTTACTCAAAGGTATAGCGAGAGAATATTTAATAAATTTCACGGAAACCGCTATCCACTCCGTTTTTCATTAAACTATTCGTTCCAGGATGTATATTAATATATTGTTATATGTTACATAATATAGATTTTCTAATTAAAATAAGTATAAAGATTCTGAATGCAATCAGTGTTTGATCAAACATCCATTAATAAATTAGGTTTGAAAATATAATAAATAATTATTAAATAGACAGATATGTAACATTTTATAACAGTCAATTTTATATAAATATATATTTAATGTATATTAAAATAATTAACGAATATTATGCTCATTTCTATTCAATAAACGGAATATTTATTTATATTTTAAAATAAATAGAGTGCATATTTAATAGTTTATAAAAAGATTTGTTGTTATTTTTGTTTTAATTAATAAGGCAAATTTACATATAAAACTTTTTTTTTATTTTGCCCTAATTTAGTTAAATATAGTTATTTTTACCCTAATTTAGTTAAAATTGAATAAATTGTATTAAGTTAACTATTAATAACATTCCATTTTGAGACATGCCGCAGTTTGAGATATGGTGACGCTCGAACATGTTTTTTGTCTAACTTAGCACTCAAAGGTGAAATAAAAGACCATTCTTAATAAATCGGTGCAGCTTCTTGCCTAAGCGTATGATACAGACATTGCGGCCAGATCTCGGGTGCCTCTCGCGGATGAATGTCAGCAAATAATAAGAGCGCCAATTGGCATGGGACTAAGGATCAACGAGACCAAGACAAAATACATGCCTATATGCGAAGGACGAATCTTTGAACCCCTGAGAGTCGAAGAGTACAGCGTCGAGGCCGTTAAGGAATTTACATATCTCGTCTCACTTTTTACAAATAACAATGAAACCGATTTGGAAGTACGAAGAAGAACCAAGCTGGCAAACCGATGCTACTTTGAACTTTAAAAGCTGTATAGGAAGACTAAAGTAAAGCTCTACATGACCCTCATCAGGTCCGTTCTAACATGTGAGTCTGAATGTTGGGCTATTATAAAAAAAGATGAGCAACAACTAGTTATCCCGAATTGGAGAATTTTGAGACTAATATTTGGAGCCGTATTCGAAGGCAGGGAATGGCGTATCCAAAGCAACGAGAAGCTGTACTGATTATAAAAAGATATATTGGTCACAGCAAATGGTCAGCAAGTGGCCAGATGCGGGACAGTCAGCCGCCGAAAAGCCTTATGGTTAACAAGCCTTCCTGTCCTCGGAATTTCAAACTATCCAAGGTATTTTTTGACAATAAAAACCAAAAAAATATAATTTAAAACAATTTTAATAATAAGATAATTCTTCCACAGATATTTGAAAGAAAAAGTTTATTTTATTTAAAAAAATAATAAAACAAGACTCAATAATCTCCTAGAAATCCTAGACGATTTTTTTTCAGTTTAAATACATAATACTAAGGCAAATGGTAAGTATTTCTTAGTTTTTTTAAATTATATACTCGCTAAAAAATCTTTAGTCATCTTTTGAAAAAAAACTATCTTCGTTTTTAATTTAATTACAAAATTTGGAAGCTTAAATTTAATTTAAACTTCTCCCATTATAACGCTGACTACTATTTAACTTTTAATTAATACTGCCTCTCTCAATAAATACCAAGAGACCAAGTAGATCCAATAAGACTATGATGAAAACAAAAGAATAGTAGAAATATTTAGAATATTTGAGAGAAGTAGAACAAAGCCGACGACATTAGAAGACTTCTATAGAAAAATAAAGTTGAAGATTTAAATGTATTCTAAATACAACTCAAACACAAATACAAGATTAAAGTTTTTTTAACTTAAAAATAAATTTATTTAGATGATACATATTTAAAACTCTATATATTATACGTTAACTTCATTTATAAACTTTGAATTATATAAATATTTATATAGTTTCTCACCGGATTTAAATATACGCATTTTTATTTCGGCAAGCAAAGAAAATGTTTTGTAAAGTTGACTCTTGCAAATCCCTTTTTAAAATTCAATGCGTTGCGTTAATACTATATTTTTAATACAATCGTAAATATTTATCGAGGCAATTTTCCAAAATTTTCTATCAACATTTTCGCAGCGCGGTCGCCACCAGCGCATTGTAGTCCTAAACGGAAAACGTAATAAAGCGGCGCTACGACACCCATACACATGTGTGGAAAAAAATATAATATAAAATAAAAGCCGGAAATTTTCCGGAATATGGCCCAGTACATTTTTCTCTCGGTGGCCGAAGGCGAGGCGGTGGGGGACGGGGTGTGTGCGGCTCGGAGACGGAGCGAGCGGGACGAGCGACATCCAGTCCTGAGATAGTCCATCTTGTGTGAAATCCCTTGGACATCAAATGGATCGACACAAAATGGATGAGTGGTTTAAGTGTATCAAGTGAACAACAATTGTGCTGACCCCCCACTCTTCCTGGTATCCTATCCCACCACCATTCATCCCCATAGCTGTGCAAGCGCTCTTTTTGAATGGTCAGGGCTTCTCATCCTCAACATACAATACATACGAAATCAAGAATATTTAGCATATGATTTTATTATATAAGATCATATCGCACCTTATAAATGTATTTAAATAAATATATAATAAAACATATGTGTGTTCAGACATGAATTGATCATTTAACCGGTTTTCCGGTTTACCGGTTTAACTTAAATATCTGTTTTTTTGGGTTTAATTTGTAAATTTGATGAAAATATTATCTTTTGACGTGATATTGACAAGACCTGGGTCGTAATAAAGGGACGGCGTATAGAATGGGGGAAAATCCGGTCGGTAAAGTGGATTGACCGGTTGAGCGAGTGGCCGGCGATAAGTGCTCCCCAAAGTTACTCCGAGACGACTCCACTCCACGGCCACTACTTCATCCACGCGATGGCACCAATTTGCCATTTCGTGATGGACCCATAATCAAAATGCATGCATTATGCCATTCCTCTCTCCGGATTTGCATGCGGCAAGGTCGCGTCCAACACTCGTCGACCCAGTTACGGCCACGCCACGTACCCCGAGCACACAAACATTCGCCGTGATTGACATGTTTATCATCATCGAAAACTAATCTTTCAAGCGTGGTCGTGTCCTTTTTGTCGTGCGGACACTTGACACCCTTTTCACATGATCGATAAACGTCGAAACCGGATAATACGCCGATATTTATGTATGATGTGTGTGTGCGGGCCACATAACGCTGTGTCCCTTTCATCGGGGAATGGTCATTTTATGGGGATTGGCTTTTTCTTTGTCTATGTCACGGGGAATCTCCGCAATCTGTTTTTCCATCGGGTATGTTTGCTCTATAAATACCGGCTACGCGCACACTGTCCTCGAGTGGTAAATATTTGCCATTAGCGTTATGAGGCGAGTGGGCCAACGTGTATTCCCAGTATCTTATCTGCGCATAACAGCGGATTAATGTACTGGATTTGTACATCGAATCCAGGAAATGATTTATGGTCGAAGCCTCATATGTGAGAAGCGAGATTAGTAGCGCGCAGAGCAGTTACATGATACAAATATCTCGGAAAACTTTTCAAAACCGAGCTTTCTAACGTTAGTTATAATCAGTGATAGTCTCAATTTAGTTATACATAAGTGACAAACGACACGTGGCTTAAAGAAGCTGTGAGTGAGTATGACTGCGCTACAGTGAGTCAGTACTGCACCGAGCCACAGCGTGACACGGTGTTTATGGAGGAAACCCCCTCCTCCACGTACTCCGCTACCGGCCAGCTCCCATACTCCGTATTCCGCTACTTTACTTAGGGGTGCTGCATCTTCGCAGTGTATATAGACGAGCCGTCCCTGGTTATAATACAATTATATAGCGGTTTTACAAAAATATCCAATAAAAATAATAAAGCATACCTAAATGAGAGAACAGGAATGTAATAATTACTAGATTTAACCTGAATTGTTATTTAATCATCAAAAATATTTTATTAAGCATATGCCACCGTAAGATAAAAATATGATCAATTTATTTCTTTTCAAAATGCCATAAATGGATGTAATGAAAAATAGTAAAGTAGCGTTTATTAAATCAAATCCTCCCTCCTGTTCAAGTGTTACTTTCTTATGTGAAACACTATTTTAAATAAAGAGGATAATTAATTCATAAGATGCTTACGTTGTGTAACATAATTTTGTACTTTGAAATAATAAATGTATTCAAAATACAATTTATATAATATTATTCTACTTCCTGTTATAAATATGTCATTAACAAATCTATACTTGAATATTTAAAAAAATGTCAAATAATACACTCTTATCATGCAATACCAAAGTATAATAAACATAATCGATAGTTTGATAATCTCTCGTTCAGTCTCAAAAGACAAAGCACAGTTACACATACTATTAAGTCTTTTAAATTCCTAAATTTTTATTTCCTAATATATGATGCATACAATTAATTCTACAGACAGAATCTTACATATTTTTTTTAATGTCGGTACATTATTGTCGGTTTACCAGCGGCGTGTCCTCAGTCTGCGGCGGGACATCGGCAGATGTGGCGTTATATTAATTAGTAGAAAAATCCAAAATGTCGACCAAATTTTTAAGTATGTCATGAATAACTATTTTTGTTCTTAGCATAATCCATTTTTTAGAAAAAAGTCACTATATTGATAAAAAAAAATCAACAATATATTAACTAGAATTGCTAGGGGTAGATATCCATTATAATTAGACCCCCTTCGGACGACGCGGTTGTTTTTAAGCCGCCGTGACGAATCTGTTAACTACTGACTCACAAGAAGATAGGCTTCCTGGCCTGGATCCATATAAAAAATCCAAAAATATTTTTAAATTACTCTAAAAATAAATGCATTGTTAATTTTCTATATTCGTATAATACCGGAGCAATAAGATAAAATAATAAACAACAAAACTAAGAGGTAGAAAGTATTTTAACCCCAAAGATAGGATTAAAACAAACTTTGAACTTTCTTGAGATATATACATCGCATAGATATTAACGTCAACCAATTTTTTTTAATAATTAATTTGAATAATTTAGTTCTTATTTTATTACTAGAAATTAGATTTGGATTTTATCACTATATGATATATTTTACGTAAGTTTAGTTCAATTATAAATTCGAAATATTTTTCATATACTTGCTGATTTTTTTATGTCGTTAATCAAAGCTAAACCATTATTTTTTTATTAAAAAATATCGATGTAAATGTGTACATGAGCGTTATTCTGCATGATTTCAATGAGATTTGCGTCATAACGCGTTATCGATCTCAGATGGTGTGATATGGCATAATTTAGGCAGGGCCCCTGACTCAACCTCGTAAAAGTGGGTAAGTCCGAGCAGTAAAAGTGGTTGTAAAAAAATAATATAATAAGGTGCGATGGAAAGGGCAAACGAGGTGAGGAGCGAGCGGGCGCATAGGAAATGTTTATATTTGTTCCATCTATTTCCGCCACCTGGCATTTCGTAGACCACGGCCCTATTACGGAACACATTTCCCGGGGTAATCTCGGCGGGAAATCTCCGCCATTCGTCATGGTGCAGGGAAACAAATTTTCCAAAGAATTGGAAAATCTCCACCCCCCGACAAATAAGCTTTGTTTTGTTCCGCGGCCCGATCCATCATGGCGGTATTGCGGCCCGGACAAACATAATCTTTTGTTGTCGGCCATGTTTGGACAATGTGTCGGCCCGATGATGTGGGACGTGACGTTTTGATTATGTGGCCGAGCTGTTTGTGGCCGGTGGCTACCTGCCCACTGTCGACATTGTGGCGGCTATGTCACCTTATGTAAAATATTCATATACGAATAATGTAATATGTTGCTTATAGTTTATTCACATTAAAAAAAAGCTATCGTGTTTCAGATACCAATTAGTAGCCCATGACGTTTGTATCAATAAATATTTCTCATTTCTTTTACATATTATTATTACACATATTTTCGATCATTATAGGAAACTGTTTTCAATCTTGCTTGTAATTTTTCAATCCCTTTTTTAAAAAAACTTTTCAGTTTTGAATCGAAATACTCGTTCGAGTGATTTTCGATGTATATTTTAAAAGCATTTGCATTCTAAAATGTGTTTCATAAGCCTGATGTGAAAGAAATTAGAAGAGGAAAGGTCAGAGAAATATGAAGGGTGTGACAGAACCTTTCAGTTTAACTTACCCGATCAGTCACGGCGGCTCAAAACCCACCTCTTTTTTTTAATAGATTATTTTAAAAATAAAAATAGTTATTCGTGATATGCTTCAAAATTTAGTCGATATTTTGGATTTTTCTACTAATCAATATGACGCGTAAATGACACGAATACCTGGCGATATCCCGCCGCAGATTGAGGACACTTCGCTGGTAGACCGACTATATCTATACTTGGAACATCGTACTGCATGCGAGCGAGAAAGAACATCGCGCTTGTGGGTATAGAAAAATATTGTTTTTTTTATTTTTTTCGCACTTGCGGAGAATAAAGGGCTTTTTAAGACAAATCCAAGAAGTTTGTAATTTGAAGGATTTGTATTAAATGAGTTATTCGAAAAAAATAGTCCCAAATAGACTTCATCGGCACGGTTAGGCTAAACAAAATTGAAGGTTTGGTTTTAATTTCACGTTTAATTCCTTCCAAGGTGACAGTAAACATCTGCAGTAATTGTTTTACCCGGTTTTAATGGAATTTACTTTTTTTTTTTGACTTGTGATATCGTAAATGATCTATTTCTCATCTCCAGTTACAATTTAGTGTTAAAAGTGTGGAATTCTTTGCTTCATAGTACCTGACAGTACGTGCGTTATCTAAATTCCTATTATATTTCGAAAGAGTCCAAAGTGCCATCCACCCATATAAAGATTCGATGAAGATCTAAAGATGCAAAGGAGGCTCTCACACTAATATTCCCCGAGTGTCAAACCATGACACTGAGTATTTTTTTTATATTATTTCAGCTTCATTCAAATTTATATTATTTAATTTATAATTATTTATTAAACAAGTTTTGGATGGCATTAAATTAATTAATTCTAACGAGCCAAACTACCTAAGTATATATAAATTTTATTACCCATAAAAATGAAAAATAAATAAAAGACATGCAAAATGCGCTCGAACATAAGGTAATAAAATATGCGATTTCTTTCGTATTCCTCTAATATCTACAGAATATTGAACGCAAGTCCATCTAAAATAACATTCTTTGGAAAAGCACTAAAACCGATGTATATTATATGTATATAAATATTTGCATCTGAACATCAATCTCGCGATTAATTGGCAGGATTTATTTTCGTCTGTATATTAATAATATATATGCGGTCAATATCAGTATAATTACTACTTCCATTAGACACATCCGCAGTTTCCGGCAGTGCCCTGTGGTCGGAAAATTTGCCGAATTGACACATTCAAATGATTACCGGCTCTCGATTTTATCTCGTATAACATTTTCACTTCATCATGCAGAAAGCCATTAAAAACAATTATATTATAAGCGAGTATTGGCCACAGTGGACCACTGCAATTAGGGTTTTGGGTAATTGTGCTCCGGTCGCCAAGGATCCTATTGTACTCTATCTATCTATCTATACATTCATTCTATACTACACCACTAATAATACAATCGAAATTTATCATGAAATCATAAGCGCCATAAAAATTATATTAAAAATAAATTTAATATATTGCTATTAAAATGAAATGAGCAATAAAATATTACAACCGTACTATGTATAATATTATAATTTTATTAATTTAAATTCACTATGCCAGACTGAAAATAAAATCGTGTTGTGTAATAATATCGTATTACATGAGGGTTGATTAAATTACATTTTATTACACGGAGAGCCTGACACCCTAGTGTCTGAAATTTTTAAAATATTTTTGCCCACAAATTTAAATAACTCCACAGTACATACAACCTGAACAGTTTAAAAATAAATACAGGATGATCTAAATATAATTTAGCATTTGAAAAATGAATTATGACTATTAAAAAGACTTTTATTTACCGAGCTAATAAATTTGAAAAAATCAATTTTATTTATTAGTATGATAAAATTATCTTAATTTTTAAGGACAATCAAAATGAATCATAATTATATAACGATGATGGAAATTAAATAATTGTTTGGACACGTAATTAACTTTAAGTAGCTACTGTCTATAAAGAAAATCGTATGATTTATGCCAAATTTTCCATTAACACTGAAAAAGCTCACGTTTCTTATTTATGCTTTAATTGTAATTTATTATGAATTATTAGAGATGATAAACAATTATGAAAAATGATAAGAGTGATGATTAACTAGTATTATGACTTGTAGGTAACATGCATATTATGTCTATAATGTAAGTTAACCGCTACTGAGCTTAAGCTTAAGTTAGTAGTCAGATAGGTGTCCGAGGAAAATTCAGGGACATCTTTATAATACTAGTCAGGGGGTATGTGGAAGATAAGAAGAGACCATTTCCTCCGCATGTATTATAAAAATAATTAAGTAGGTAGTTCGGCGCGATGGAATTAATTAATTTAATATTCGTCTATCCTTTGTTGAATAAATAATTATTAACAAATTACATAGATTTCAGTCTAACTGAAATAATACGTAAACAAATTAAGAATTATAATCAATAAAATGTCTAAAGATCTAATTGTGTAGTGTACAAAACTTGGAATCTTCTGTGTTGCAATACCATTCATGGTTGTCAAATAAATAAATAAATAAAAATATTACTGAAAGGAAAAATTAAAAAATACGATGAATTTTTAAAAAATATTAAAAATAATATGCAACTTTTCAGGACAAACCCACGATAATCGGTAAAAATTTAAGAAAGAAATTTCTAATAACACCATTTTCAGTTTTTGAACATTATATTTTATTAATATTAAGATTTTTAAGATTCAATTATCCCATTTGTTGTGGTTGTTGGTATTCCTGTTCCACACCAGATATTTTTAGAAGAAAATTCATTTTTTTTTAAGGTATAGTATGTACCAGTAAAACGAATTAGGGGCGAGTTTTGTGTTTATGTTTCACACCATATATAATAATAAAGTACCTAGAATAATAGAGGTTTATTGTTTTTTTAATATTGTGAATAAATTTTACAATCAATATAGTATATTTTTTTACAAGATTTGTCTAACTTACTCATTTATTATTTAATTTAGGTGAATTTAATAGGAAAAATCTAGGATATTTCCTAAGAAAAAAAATTGTTTTACTCAATACAAATATTGGAAATCATTTTATTTACATTATGCAAAATCGCTTAATTTTATTTCTTCATTCTCTTCATCTCACATCTGTTTGTGTGCAGTAAGATTATGAGTAATATTTTAAAATAAGAATTATAATCAATAAAATGTCTAAAGATCTAATTGTGTAGTGTACAAAACTAATAAACCGCACACGCTAAATGCACAAAGCAAGCATCGAGCGGAAGCTCTCGCGAGTATTTACGTAATCGTCGCGGAAATGCACAATTATTCAAATGTCGCAGTTCAGATTTGTAATCACCGAATAACAAGAGAGCACCGAATCGCAGCACAATTGCCCTAACCCCCTTTCCTCTACCGTGTTTATCTACCGGGGGCCGCCGGAGCGAGCAGCAGCAAGCCTCAAACATTTGCCCATCAAACTTGCGCTCAAACAGCTAAGCCTCGGCTAAGCGACCCAACGCATGCTAAGCATTTCTATATTTGAATTTCAAAGTAAACCGTCTGCTAATGAAAGCAACATATTCTCGGCCTTCGCCGACATGTCCCCCCCCTTCAGCTACTTTTCGTGCGACCCCTCGCCATTAGCCATAACCGCAAAAGCCAATCACGAAATTTCGGATAGCCGTTTTGGCCATGCGAACTATTTAATTTGGCGGAGAGCGTATGATTGCAACAGACTATGTTTGATGTAACATCAGGCCAAGTCCATTAGCCGGCTGAGCTACTTGATAAATGCACATTCTAATTTATTCACGTATCAATAAAGAAGACGAATCGTATTATCTACTGATTGATCAAAGTGATTTCCTCAGCAATAATGATCTAGAAGTCCTTGGGGGAAATCTATACTATATAGATTACATTAGCTGTTGAGGAAAATCTGTTGAGCGGCAATCATCTCATCATAAAGATAATAACTTTACTAACATTTTATTGACCAAATACCATTATTTGGATATAAGAGAATGATTTGAAGGATATCTATATTGAGTAGAGCGAACTGAGATAGTTAGAATTTTATGAACTCTTTCATATTTTAAGGGAGGATATACCAAACTTTTGTTTCTTGCCTATTCTTACATACAACACACAAGTCCAAGTCCTGCTTTTATATCGAAATCTCTACAAGAATATTTAAATGGACTTTTAGTCCCGACAGAGAAATTATCCATTCAAATAAATCCTAAAATATACATAATTATTTCAAAATCCCAGATCAAATTTTACCTTTAACTAACTTTATTAAAACTCTTGCCATGATTCATACCTCTTCTTAATTCCATTTCAAAATAAAAAAAAATGCTTTTTAAACCTGTTCCAATACCATCCTGACTACACATAAAAATATTACAATCAGGAAAGGTAGAAAAAAGATGAGATTAAATCCAAATCAGACTTCCAAAATTACTTCCATAATCACCTGTTCAATATACTCCCACCCTTTTGATCTCTATGTATTCTTCATAAATAATAAAAGATATGATAAAAAATCTGGTCTCTAACAGATTTCTCACCACAGAGCCAGTATACCCTGCAAAAGAAAACTCTAATCTGTTCACCAATAAGTGGTCAAGTACTTCTTTCTAGGGGACTCCTCTCTGAGGAGGTTTTTCCCATGATGAAAGGATTGCTATTGCGCACAGGGCTAATAATCACTTGCGACTGGCTACTTGAGACTCGTTTTGGGCAGTTGTGTATATGTATGCCTGTGTATATCTATATAGTTGTGTGTGTGTGGTCGCTCGCTACTTGTAACTCGTGACTCGTTATAAGCAGAAACCAAAAAAAAACCCCTCCTACTTGCCTGGACACAGTCAAGAGGGTAAAATCCGATACCAACAGGGTAGAAGATGTACGTCCAATGACAACAATAGCCAAGAGAGGGAAACTCTTTTACAAAAAACCGCATACCAAGACGGCTTGGATCCCCGCGGTATGGACACGAAAGAGGAGCACTCACGTCACGTGTGAGACTCAGTTTCCTCTGGCCTCAACTGCCATTCGAGTTAAGTAAGGCGCATGCCTTCAGAGAGTAAGAGCCATGTGGCTGGCAAATGATGATGATGATGATAATAACAATAACAAATTTTGGTAACAGGGGAAATGAGGCCTATTCACACCTTTGTATTCAAGGAATTCATTCGATTAACTCTCCCTAGGTTTTAAAACAAGCTTTGGACGCTCTTTAAGATCAGTCTGACAGATTACAGATCCCATCAGGAAATTCGAAGAATAAATCCAATAAGAAGACTATTGGACTGCATTTGTTTTATATAAGTAAGTACTAAAGTACATCTGGATGACTCATGCGATGATGGCTTAAAGGTAAGTACCATCGATATTGGAGATCTTTGGAACGCAAAACACTAATAGTGGACGCAAACAAAATTGAAAATCTGATGGATTTTTATAATTATGTTTTACGATAAGCAAAATGTAAACATGTTTGTACTAATTGTTTTGTTACGTTTCAGTAAAAACCATGATTTTGACAGGATCTTTCATGCTGCAATAAAAAATGGCGTAGGAAAAAAAATCGGAAAAGAAATCGATAATAAAATAGCAATCATGAATAAGCATGATGGTACAAAGTAAGTAATTTGTAAAATATTAATTTAATTAAATCTAATCGAATAAATATAGTGCGGAATTGCTGACACGTTGCGGATGTGAACACGCATCTCTGCGAGTGGCGCCACCGTCGATGCTTTAAATTGACTGTTTATTGCCCGAAACACAAGAATGCAATGATTAAGGATTATGATGATGACGTTCGACGTCAGCCGATTGTCGTCTTGGCTCGAACGTAACAGGATAAGTGGCGACGAACGACGCCACTGATTGGCGCCCATCGAACCGAGCCGTGCCAAATGGAACGGCGAAAATTTTATGGAGACAAAGTGGAGTCGGCCGCGGAGACGATTTCAATGTACGTAGCCATTTTACGGATCATTTCCATTTATCGGCCGGGTCCGCCCAGCGCCCAATCGCACCGGAAAGATTTAAGACTGCGATCCGGCGGAACCGATCCGTCGCCGCCGGTCACAACTCATCGGAGTTCCGCGATCCGCGTAATGGCCGCGGCCCGCGATCTATCGTCCCCCGGCGTCGGGCGAGGCTCATCTCTGTTTAGGGCTCAGTCAGATCTGTCGCCGATGTGTATATCGAGATTCGAAAGGGGCGGGATTCTGATGAGATCCCAACAGGGCGTAATAAATAATCCCCTCATCCGAGATCTCGGGGCAAATCTCCGGATAGACTGCAATTTATCCGAATTCCAGTCGACTTACATTACTTGATGTATACGCGGGGTACGTTCCGATCGAAGATTTTATTTTACAGGCGACGGAGATTCTCGAACAAAACTGTGTAAAGCGACGAATAGTTCTAGAAAATATGCAAGCAATTTAATTAGCGTAAATTCAGAAAATTAGCGAAGCAATGGATGGATTATTAAATAATTTAAAGATTTGTATAGTCATAATCCCAAGTATTTGAGAAGAATATCTAGTTCTGCTGAAACACTATTTAAATATGAATGCTGGAGCTTAATTTCGCATAGGCTACGTGTGTATGGCATATCTCATCTGACTCAAAGCAACTGAAATGAACGATTTAATGCGGTTCTGTGATATCTCCACGGGATGTAGGTCATTGGGTCACCGTATTATACAATCATTTCGCTCCCCCAGGTTGCCGGCATACGTGATCAATCGAAATATTCACAGTAGATTGCCGGCGATATGCGGACCGAATCTGGACCCGTAGAATATTGACATGGACATTCATGATACATAGTTTTGCAGAGACTTCATTTTTTGGTTTATTGAATTTATATCGCCTGACCGAAGTAATAAAAACCGGCCTTTGTTTGAACGCTCCAGGTTTATTTATAGGTGCTCCTATAGACGCCGAATTTATTAAGAGTGGAAGGGATGGGACCTTATGCCTGTCAGTCACGACACGCGTCTACGTACTGTAACCAATTACTATACAGATATATGTTTTTTAGTAAAATATTTTTATATCTAATAATGGCCATCATTATCTCCATCAAGCATTTAACGTCCTGTGGATCCTAAGTTATTGATTTTACTCGAATGCCTCTTTTAATATAAACCCTACATGTTACAAACTTTTTGTATAAAAAAGTCTGAAGAATAAATATTATAAATAATCTTTGTCCTTTATCGTCTACAATTGTAAAAAAAAATACAACAATATTCGCTGCTATTGCCATGTTTTTTCTCGCTCGCATACGGTACGATGTGCCAAGTGCGAGTGAAACGTGCGAGTGACACGTGCTGCGAGAACATTGTGATTTACGCGTCATATTGATTAGTAGAAAAATCCAAAATATCGATCAAATTATGAA
>JAGXCT010034468.1:0-59932 GCA_022495035.1 Philopotamus ludificatus
CTCGTTATACGAGGTGCTCGTTATACGAGGTGCTCGTTATACGAGGTGCTCGTTAAGAGAAGTTCCACTGTATTCCTACGAAAAGTATAACTATTTTACCGGAAAGAAATATTGATATCTTATATGAGATCAGTCGGTCCTGAACACGGTGAAGTAAACATCTTCGTAAGTTTTTTTTCTATTGTACTGTTCCTCAGCTTTTTTTTGTCATATATTTTATTTTATTATAAAGAATAATATGAACAAGCCCGAAGCTATAAGCTCTCGAAGTACACCTAATATTAATGTTTATTTTTATTTAAGCTCGGACAATTAGAGGCTGTTGAAGTTATAGATTTTGCACGTATTGATAGTCATTTTGTTTATAAAAATTATTAAGTTTACACTGATCAGAATTTTTAATAAAAATTTCAATTTATTCATTTTTTATTCTTAAAAATGAATCATCATCCTTTAATTTATTTGCATAGATTTTTTTTCATATAATCGTGGCTCTACGATATGTATGAAATATAAAAAAAAAACTATAATCGATAATAAAACTGTAAAATGTATAACTATTGTATAATTAAAAGAAAATATTAAAAAAAACTCTCATTATTAGCTGCTATCAATACAAGTGTTTTTTTTTAATATTTATTATGATAACAACTTGAAGAATAAGTAAAATATAAAATTTGATTGATTACATCCAAAAAAATATTAGAGCAAAACCTTCTATAACGTCAAGATAGAGTCCACACTATAGAAACGCTCTATAGAATACTAGAAACCCATACAAAATTTGGGGTGAGGTATTTTGTAAATTTAACGAAATCAATACCTTGATCTTTAATTCATGTGGCAATGTATTATAAATTTACGAAATATGTCATTTTAAAATTTAGCGTTTTGTAGAAAACGGCAATCTAGAAAGAAGCACTATGGGAGGGACTACAGCACATGCCGTTCTATAGCAGGAATAAGAGGATATATCGATACAAGAGGGTTGACTGTATATTATTTAAGAAATGGACTAAATTAGCAACTTTAGATTTTATTTAACAATAAACCGTTGAATTAAAATAAATCTATTAAACTAGATAGGAACAAAAATCATTCCCAGGGATTGACTGTGTATTATAGTTTGATATATTGAAAAATAATAAATTTTCTTAGCCTGTGGCGGTTATACCACAGAGTGTGAGATAATTTCCCGCACTTTAATTTGAATATTACCCATAATGACATATAGCGCCCCTGGTGAGATTAATTGGCGTCATCCCCTCCAACAAAATGATTATTAGCGCCATTGCGTCTCACGGGCGGCCAACCCGACTCTGCCGTAAGATGCAGTCGCCATCTTGTTGCGCTACACACGGATGCCGCCATGATGATTCTGGATATATCCTCCCGTCTTCCCAATGGCAAATCGACATATATACGACACCATAAATAAATATCAGATGACGCAAAACAGGAGACCTTGCAGATCCTCAGCCATCGGACCCCCATTGTGGCTTTCACTGCCTGAGACACATTCGGGGAGACTACCAAAAGACCCTGCTGTTCCAGGTAGAAAGATCCCTTCCGGATCACCATCGAAAAGCCACTTCCATCGGCGAGAGTAAAGGTACGCCATGGTCCGAGTCACGAATCTTTCTGTAATATGAAACTACGTTTATCAAACCTTTACAGACACTTCAGGGAAATAGATCAATTGTATTAATAGTGTTTGAAAGTATTATTTATTTATTTGAATACGATGAATGAATGCCATAACAGAAAGATTCCAAAGCCCCATTCATCCATATAAAGATTTGATTAAGATTCGATAAGGATTCTAAAGACTCTAAAGATGCAATGGGAATGAGTCACACTAACATTAATATGTTTCGTCGGACACTTATCTGAGCTCAGTCGCGATTAACTTGCATTATCGAAATATATCTAGGTTACCAACAAACCATAACAATGATTAAAGTTTAAGACGAATCTTGACATCTTTATTAAATATTTTAAATTAATCATATAACCCTCCTCCCTTTTCCAAGTGACACCACTGACTTAGCTTACTCACGCTTTAGCATTAAAAAAAATAATAAATTTAAATTTGACCCACTTCTAAAAACGGTTCACCATCACTAATATAGTACAATACATATAATTGGTAAAACGGAAAGAAATGTCATTTTTTCTGGTGCGTCACTTTAAAACCAGTTTGTCACCGGTTGCCGTTGAGTTAGCACGTCGTGTTTGGTATCATTTTGAAGCTATTTTTTCACTCTTACCATTTTTGCATTTTTCTTATTTTCTTTGCCATCGTAAAAAAATGCAGAAGCCTGAGATTGAAGAAACACATTTGGGGTATTTCATGCTGTTTTTATTTGATAAGGGATTAACGCCCAAAGAAGCTACACATACCATCTTCGATATTTATGGGAACGTCTTGAAACTGGGGATGAGAAATGGGTCCAATTAGAATGATTAAAAGTGTAGTTACTTAAAAAAACGATCTGCTCTGGTTGACAACAACAGGAGAATTCTACAGCATGATAATGCAAGACGTCATGAAACAAAAATCACCCAGGACAAAATCAGAGAACTAGATTTGGAACTTCTGCACATCCACCGTATTCAGCTGATATAGCACCTTCCGACTATCATTCATTTAAATCAATGGAACATTCACTTCGTGATAAAAAATATGCAAATGTGAAGTAGGTGAAAAATCACCTGGATTCATATTTTAACAGTAAACCGCCAGAATTTTACGAAAATGGAATTAAAAAGTTGCCTATGCTATGGAGGAAAATCATAGAAAATGAAGGATATTATATATAACAGTTTTTTCTGAAATATTATTTTTGTTGCAGTAAAAAATTGTCATTTCTTTCCGTTTTATCTAATATTAATATAATATGACGATGAAATACATTTGGACATATTGCAAAAAAATGTCTCACTTTGTTTTTATTTACATTTAAATAAAATACAAGGATTGATTTAAATAAATACGGGAAATTTTATATTTTCGCTGGTTGTAAAAGTTCAATGATCACAATTTTTATTGGTATACATGTCCCTGACGTATCTTGTCATTGGTAGCCGTATTGGATGCTTACTTTATTGGCTGTCAAAGCGGTTTTACGTGTTTTGATGAGCTCGGCTATCAACCTCATTATTCGCCGAATATGACCTCATGCGACTTGAAAAATGGTTTATTTAATGTGAAATTATTGAATTATTTATTTCCGAACACTCTGTGTTTGAAAATCGTTCGGAAAAGACTACTACAAGATTGTTAAGTAACATTGATGTGAAATCAAGCACTTGTCCAGTATCAACACAATTGTGTACTGCTCAGTCGCAGATGAAGGTTTGCGGACTCGAGACGTCGCCTGCTCCATCGGATGACGGATTAGCCGAATCTGGACATCCTCATCATAGACAACAATAGGCCAATTGTTATCGCGATCGCAAGATAAAGATTCAGTCGAATGTGTACAGTTTGAAACAGTGTCGGTTAAGTGGTAACTGTGTCAGATGACCGACAAACTCTTCGTGTGTGAAACGCATCGGATAGAAAGAACACAAACCGCTTCTCGATTGGATCGACAATTGTCAGCAAACTGTTAAAATGGTAAGCCAACGTCGAGACGAATAATAAAAAAAATAATTCAAATACTGACGAGATATGATAAAATAATCGTTTTTTGATGGCTCGATTTGTTAAGATATTTGTTTACCACGTGGATACAATGGATAATGCGATTGAATTATATAGTAACGGACGTACGATATTTATCTCGCGATAATCTGTATCTTTTGTATTATAAATATATGATATTAAAAAAAATGTGCGTGTCTAATAGTGAAATTGGCACGTGCATGTTGTCATTGGGTAATATTGCATCGAGTGCATATTTCTTTGACGGGAATGAAAAACCGGATATCATTTTTAATTAATGAAAATTCATACGTTGCACATATCTCCACACTGTTCTTAATATTTACAATTAAAACGATTTCATAGCACAGTAGAAACGACAAGGTAGTCATAACCTTGCCAAATCTCATACTTATTTATTTATTATTTACACGAATGTGCGATTATGCCAAAATGAGACAGTTTTTTCACTAATTAGTCTTTGTTCTGTAACTATAGTGATTATCGTGTCGTTTAAACATTTGCGACGCCGGGCAACGGTCAATATTTTTTCTACTTTCGACATTTATTAGTGCAATTAAAATATACATTTATTTATCTATAATCCGAATAACTGAATGTGCATGAACTATAATAAATTATAGGGCATTATGTTTATATGATTATTTATTGTGTCTTCGTATTTATTAATTAAGCTCCATTTATAATAAGATAATTGCCATTCGTCGTAAATGTAACATTATTTTATATATTAATATGTGAATACAGTCGGTGCCATTGAATTTCGCGAGTCATTGCCGCAGAGCAAATCTCGCGTTTGTTGACTCTTTGCGTTAATTATTTTTATTGATTTTCTGCTACTGTGCAAATATATCTATATATTTTTCTGGGTCAATACTTTTATTGCCATTGAACTTTAGTTCAGGGTATGGTGTACAATGTTTTGATTTATTATTTATTATTAATAATCCAGATTGTCTCTAAAAAAACGTAAACATGCACAGTGGCGGATGCTAATTACATTTTAGGGATAATTAATTAATAGAAAAAAATATTCACTAGGCCCTATTCAAGTTTAAACCTTTGGTTGCCACGAGCCGATTCAATCGTCTTTTGCCTACAACCCAATATTATCATTCTGTGAATAATCTATTGTATTGGCATAAACATCTTCAATTAAATTAATACAATGGCATGGGAAAACATCCTAGATAATAGAGTTGGTCATTTAACGATGATGGCTGGGAGTATAAACGCTGAGTTTTTCAATAGACATACCAGTCAAAAACCCAGATAAAATTTAGGATAAAATAAAAAAAATATATTTTTTTTTTCATAAAAACAATACGTGATTGGCATTAAAAAATAATCCAGGTCGCTAATCACACATAAAAACATTATAGTAACGTTAAAAAAACAAATATAACAATAAAGAAGAGAATAAACAACAACGAAAAGAAAAGAATTATAAAAACTCATATAAAATATCAACGAAACGGCGATATTTAACAATAAATATAGCCACATATTCGGCCAAGTGGTTGAACAGAGTAATAGATCTGGTTACCGGAGAGTTCCTGAGAGTACATGTCTTAGCGTATGGCGAAATGAAAAGCACACGTGAACGAGCTCGATGGTAGTGAAGTGGCGCCCATAAGGGCAACTCGCACAGTACAAGGGGGTTATGTACTGCGCCAACCAACAGCTAGAAGAAGTGCTTTGCCAAGTAAATCGACCTTCTTTTCTCGAAGGTTACATACCCCAGGCAACCCTGTACCCATGCGATGGGGTATAAACTCCATGTAGAGATATCTAAGAAATATCTTCTGTATCTTCTCTAATATGAGGGAATATATTTAGATTAAAAGCTTTAGTTAAATCAAAAAGGCCAAAAATGCAAAACACTGAAAATATTAGGGGGACCAAGAAGTAATCGCGTATTTTATAAACAATGCCAAAATGTATGTATTACTTATGTTTTTATATAATGCCATAAAATATAGTTTTCATCGTTGATTACAACAACTTGCCACCTCTCTTACAGCTTTTTGATCTCCTTTTTGAAGAACTATAACTTTGTTTTCATCCCCTGCCGCATTTCGAAAACGTTTTTCGCTTAGAATATGCACCATATAACTGAAAAGAATATAGTTAGATGGAGCGAGGTCTGGTAAATCTGGAGGGTGTGATAGAACCTCTGTTCTATTCTTTTAATAATCTTTTTTTTTTTAAAAGTCAAGATATTTATAAATAATTCATCAATATCTTGAGTTGAAATGCTTGGGGTCTATTTTCCCTTATAAAAATAAACCCCCTTCGGACGACGGGGTTGGTTTCGACGTGGACGTGGCTTGTAGGTAACAGTGGCTTGTAGTACTGTAGCTAGCATTACAAATATTTAGCAGTGACAGTGGCTTGTAGGTACCAATGGCTTGTATGTGCCAATGGCTTGTAGGTGACAGTGGCTTGTAGGTTAGAGTGGCTTGTACTTGACAGTGGCTTGTACTTGACAGTGGCTTGTACTTGACAGTGGCTTGTACTTGACAGTGGCTTGTAGGTACTAGTAACAGGCAGACATAGACTTCCACTGTTTATCATTTGGGAAATCAAAGAACCCTAGTTGCTTTAAAAATATCAATAGTCTTCCTCCGGTTGAATATGATCATCAGAAAAAAGCCTAGATGAATGGTGAAATCTTAGTCCAACACATTCTACAGAAGCTTTTCTGCGTGTTTGAGTGTCGTGATGAAGTGGTTTGAGTCCAAGAAGAGGGTGATTCAGGACAACTTGCTATGTTTTAAAGTATTCGCAGTTGCCCAGCTTCAAAGGAAAAGCTAGTTTTAAGCAAAGAAATCGATAATTTTTTTTTGTAAAAAAAATATTTTAATGTCAAAGCTATTATTTATAACTGAATAAAGAAATGTACATACTGAATATAATCGTCTTTTCTGTAAATTATGATTTTTCGATTATCCGGATTTGTCCTTATCCGGACTACGCCCCATCCCCAATTAGTCTGGATAATCGAGGTTCTACTGTGTTTTAATTTACATAATTATTAAATTGTGTATTCCTCAAATTATGAAAGTTGAGTTTGAAAAAAAATGCAAAATTAATAAACAATGAAGCTGAAATCCTGAATTTTATACGGAGGAATTGAACAAATCATCATTGTTCTTATATTTATTTAAGCATATCACAAACAAATAATATAAACATGTTCAAACATTCATTTAATTATTAACAAAAATATATGTGCAAATATTGACGATAGTTTAATGGAGCGACTACAAGTTACCATTCTCTGCATCGTCAATGACTTTGAATTTTATTCCGCAAGAAGAACTAGCCAAACCTGTTTTTTTTTTGATGATTTACCCAAATCAAATGATTCACACATCTCGAATTACATCTCCGTCATGTAGCTAATGAATTATACAAATTTTCGTTACCTCCTTATGACGTAAATATTTAATGTCGATTCTCCATTATCTTCTCAACCTCGTTCTATTCAGTCAATAAAATCCATTACATTTTTAATTATATTATTCAGGTCATATCCGTATTATCTCAATGGTTTTTGTCTAAAGATAATACGGATATTTAATAAACAATCAAACTTATATTCGTAATGTTAAATTCGATCGGCCTAATGTTTTATTAACACTTGACAATGCTTATAAATCTTCGTCAATCTGATTAGGATTATTGATTAGTACGTTATCGTTTGAATTTTATACTGAATTAGTGGTTAAAAATCCACGCGATTAAATTAATCAATAATTAAAATATTAGAATCGTTTTCACTATCGATATATTTTATAACATTTTTAATATAAAAATATATATCAGAATATTCTATTCGGGCTTGATAAATACGTGTATAAAGATTTATGTAAGTGTATTATTTACACGTCGTTGGCATATTAATACTGAAGTATACCTTGACTTTATTCCATACTCGTATCTAATTTAGATGCATCGATATCAATATTATTCATAGACGTCTATGATCTTCTTTCGACAAATAACAATTTATAGAGATAAAATAATAAATTGAATTCAACGAACAATGCATTGTGGCAATAAATTATAAATAAATAAATTTTGGTGATAGTCGTTATCTATTTCCTATCTGAAATACTTAGTTGAATGGAAAACGGATCGATAGAATGAATTTTTTGCACATTTTGATATCAACACGATAAAGATTTACATTGGTAAATATTTATTACAGTTAATTTAACGATCGTTATCTTGAATATTTGAAATTTTTGCATTGTTTCAGACAACAGATACATTATGTGGCATAATAGGATTCCGTCCGGGCTGGCTGCAAAAGTTTGCCACGTCAAAATGGTACATGTTCATATACGGTCTACTAGGTACGGTTCAATCCATGGGATATGTGTACTTCGTTATATCGCTGACGACTATGGAAAAGAGATTCAATATACCGAGCAAGACGACGGGTAATATTCATTTTTTCCCCCATGAAATCATGCATTAACATAATGATTAATTAATCATCGAATTTTAGGTATTATGCTTAGTGGAAACGAGATTAGTCAAGTCATGCTATCGCTATTCTTATCTTATTTTGGTGGACAAAGAAATAAACCGAAATGGATAGGATGGGGCGTATTTATTAGCGGATTATCATGTTTTATCTTAGCTCTACCGCATTTTCTCTACGGAGCCGGAGAAGTAATTTAACACAATGTATAAGAATTTCTACTCTGTATTTTAATAATTATATTATTTTCAGGAAGCGCTATCATTAACAAAAGAATACGCCGACAATTTATTAAACATATCGTCGAGCGAGTCGATCAGTTCGAAAAAATCGTTATGCTCGGCCATAAAACCTGACGATCAATGCATCGAAGTGGCGTACTTTAGCGAATACTCATTATTACCGGCTATACTAGTATTTATATCACAATTTGTTCTCGGAATAGGAAATACTCTGTATTATTCCTTGGGAAATGCGTATCTTGACGATAATACACGAAAAACGAATACGCCGTTATTTTTAGGTAAAGATTTATCATTTATCGGTATGAATTTATTTTTAATAATTTTGTTATTGCAGGATATGCGCTTTCGTTGAGGATGTTGGGGCCCGTCATCGGTTTTATGCTCGGTCCGCTGTTTCTATCGTTTTACATAGATCCGACACTGACTCCGTTGATAACTAAAAACGATACGAGATGGTTGGGCGCGTGGTGGCTCGGATGGATCGTATTCGGATTGATGCTGATTTTGTTCAGCATATTCATGGGAATGTTTCCGAAAAATCTACCAAAAATTACAACCACCACACCCGACAAAGACCTACCGCAATATCCAAAATTTACGCAAATAATTACGTCGGATATTAAAAACGACGAGGTTCCGCTGTCGAAAATTCAATATCCAATCGAAGACATTCCTCAAATTACTGCTGTTGACAATAAAACAAATGTCACGGAAAAAGAATATGAACCGACGTTAAAAGGTAATTTTTAAAGTGTACATACTAATCTTATTTTTTTAATTTAATATTTAAATAAAAAAAAGAATACTATTTTATTTTAAATTAAAAATCATGCGACACGAGACAAGGTTGGGATAAACTCTTAAAAGGGTTAATCGCTCGTTTGTGATGTTTTTTAAAAAACATCATATTGAAAATATGAATATGGTATACTCCTGATTATCCAGGCTAATGAAGGGGAATGGAATCAGAACATTTTTTTAAAGTTATGAAGTGATGAAGTATATTTTTTTGAAACTATTAATCCACTTTCCTTCGTTTTTGAGGAACGTGACATTGTGCGTGATTCCCTTTATGTAGGACCATGGACATGATTTTCATGGGAATATATAGTGCAGTGGTTTCCCGTTGCCTTCTGCACCACAGTTATTTTTTATACAGAAGAGCACCGCTTTCCAGCTTATATTTTTGACACTTCATATTTTGTGAAATGAAGGTAGTCAGCCTCCATCTCACTCCTGTTAACCAGGGTCACTCAGTATTCTTTGGAATGGTCACCCATCTGAGTACTATCTGCGCTTAGTAGAGGTTAATGTGACAAACATAATAAAACATACCGTACTTGGAACTGATTGTTACCGGAGACAAAAAATGGATAACTTATGACAACGTGAAAAGAAAAAAACAGTGGCTGACCAAAATTAAACACTGAAATCCAGATTAACACTTAAAGTACCTTTGTGTATTCGGTGGGATATTTAGCAGTGGCGTACGGTGGACTTGATGTTGGGTGTGCTGAATGTGGAAAAAAAATACAATTTTATTTCACATTCAGCACACCCAACTTCAACACCACCGTACGCCCCTGATTTAGAGAATTATGCATTATAAACACACCGCAGTTTGAGACAGGGTGATGCTCTATCATGTTTGTTGTTTAACATTGCACTCGAAGGGGTGATAAGAGACTACGGGGTGGAAAAATCTGGCACCATTCCTAATAAATCGGTGCAGCTTCTTGCATATGCCGTCGACACAGACATTGTGGCCAGATCTCGGGCGGCTCTCAAGGATGTATGCCAGAGAATAATGATAGCGACAATGGGCATGGGACTGAGGATCAACGAGATCAAGACAAAAAACATCCCAAAATGCCAAAGATGAATCCTTTAACCCATGAGAGTCGAAGAGTATAGTTTCGAGGCCATCTAAGAATTGAAACATCTCGGCACACTTATTACAAAAAATAATGAAACCAATTTGGATGTATGAAGAAGCTGGGAAACGGGTGCTACTTTAGACACATGCGGGTTTTGAAAAAGCAAGATGAATGACAACTGGATATCCTAGAGAGGAGAATTCTGAGACTAATATTTGGAGCCATATTCGACGACGGAGAATGGAGTATCCGAAGCAAAGATGAGCTGTACCGACTACACAAGGATATACCGGTCACAGCTGTCGTCAGAATGCCTAGACTCCGGTGGGCCGGTCACATGTCAAAGTTGCGGCACAGTTAGCTGCTAAAAAGGCTTATGGGTAACAAGCCTACCTATCCCCTGAGGAAAGGAAGACAGAAGAAGGACGCTGCATCACTCAAACTTGCCGTGAAATGGAGCGACATGGGCTCTATAATGTGAATTATTCTTCACATGACAAAGTGAACATAACAGAACTTTTTTCAAGAAAGATTTTTTTCAATTAGGTCCTTAAAGCATCCGTTAAAGGAAAAAAATATAGATAATTAAAAAAATCTTGAAATTCATTTGCACCTAAGCTGTATGATATATTTTTCTTTTTAGAATTTCCGTACGCCCTCAAAAGATTACTTAAAAATAAAATATTGATGGCTAACAACGGATCTGCAGTATTTTACGTGTTGGGTGCGAGCGGAATGATGACGTTTTTTTCAAAATATCTAGAAATTCAATATAATCAGCCAGCCACGTCGTCCATGTTAGTGGCGGGACCGCTCGTTTTGTTTGGAGCAGTTCTCGGTCTTATTTCTTCCGGATGGTACATATCAAAGAAACGTCCAAAACCACGGAGGCTCTTGGGATGGAATGTTTTCACCGGAATGATATTTTTAATAGCAAATTTGATCAACATGTTTGTAGGTTGTCCTCCGACATCGATCGAAAGCCAATTAATTGCCAACGAAAGGTACGTTCGTACATCATCATGTGGTTTTAACAAAATATTTAATCGTCATTATACGATTTTAGACCAAATTTCATAAACGAATGCAATAGAGATTGCATGTGCACGGGAGTCAAATATGAACCCGTTTGTCATAAAGAAACTGGAGATATATATTATTCAGCCTGTCATGCCGGATGTAGCGGACAGTTACCGCACTCTCAAGTAAAATAAATATTAAATTACGCTCCGTACGAATAATTTAATTATTTATTTATATTTGATCGTAGGTTTATAACAACTGCTCGTGTGTGCCTGATTTTCCGACCTTTTTATTTCTGAACGATTCTGATACTGTAGGAAATACCTTAGCACAATACACATCACCTAAAGACGATTGGAATACACTACGAGTCGGATCGTGCTCCATCGATTGTCAGATTGAATTTTATATATTTATTTTGGTTTCGGTGATAGCGAATCTTTTCGCATCCACTGGAAAAATTGGAAATATATTAGTCAATTATAGGTACATATAGAAAAATATATATTAAAAAATATTAAATATGATTAATAAATACACGTTGATTACAGATCTGTTGAAAAGCGTGATAAAGCATTTGCACAGGGACTGTTACTCTTAATGATATCGTTAGGTGCTCTCATACCGGGTCCGATAATATACGGAATAATTTTCGACTCGACGTGCATAGAATGGGGTGAAAAATGTGGCGCCAGAACTAAATGTCTTATGTACGATAAATCTAGATTGCGTTTTATAATGAACGTAACTACATTCGGTAAGAAAATTATTACATTTTAATCAGAAACAATTCTTAAATATCCTTTATTTATATTTATTCATTTATTATTACTAGGATTTACTGTGATAGCAGTGTTATTGGATTCTCTCGTCTGCTACCTGGGTAAAGATCTCGTCATTTACGATGAAGAAGAAGCAGATAATTCACCGAAGGAGCCAAATGCGATACAAGGAATAACAAACCAAAACGAACTCAAATAAATATTAGTATATAGAGATAAGAATAAATGGATTGTATCAATTCCATTAATATATGAAATGTAAAGGTACATATAGAGTAATTGTAATATTATTCGCAAGGGGATTTTTGTTTATATTTTTTAATAAAAATAATATTAGAAGAAATACGTCGATTTAATCAAACTGTTACCGACTGTTACCATTAATAAGATTTATAATAACCAATGTGATCCATCGTTGAAGAGAACAACTGTACATTCAACAATTCAACAACAAGTAAAAATGTATCGCATGGATTTAATTAAATGAATTAACAATTTTTAAACGTTATTTTATTTATAAAATAAGTAAAAATCGATCCTTAATTTATACAGCAATGATTATGTCTTATAATAATAAATTAATATCGAATATTATTTAACGTATTACGAAGAATTAGTTTTAAAATAGTATTTTAAATTACCACAGTCTCAATGGTTCATCATCACGATGATTTTTGTTCAATAAATTCGATAGCGATCGTGTCCGTTGCTCTTACGATCGTATGCGGTATAACGCACGTAGGTGTTTTAAGATCGTCTATTAATATTTCTTTAATATCGACGTCAGTTCCCATAAAAATGCCACATACGTTAGTATTTTCATGCATTTTCAAATTGCAAACTTTTCCTGAAAATATAAAAAAAATATATAAATGATAATGATGATAAAAGATAGCTAAATCTTGCAAACCTTGTAGTGATATTATTTTTTTCAAAAAAGTTTCGCGAAGCATAGCTCTTGCGATTTGTTCATCATTGGAAATGATTTCCATTTCAGTTGACATCTCAGTATCTGAAGAAGTATATGAAAAAATTAAAACAACATAACCTAAAATTGATATTAAATAATAATAACAAGTCGTACGCTTGTATATAATAATAAAACTAGTGAATATAGGTATACAAATATCGTATGTTTTACCATATATATAAGATGACAACTAAGCGGACGAATCCGATGAATGAGGTTATGTTATTGTTTGACGGCGTTTATGATCGAACCTAAAAACAAAATATACGACCATGTACATTAATTTTATTCCATAACTCAATGTTAAAATATGATTTAAATATATATACACTAATCCCACGCCATAGATAACATTAATTTATTCCATTAAAAATGGTATATACAAAACCATAATTATTTTTTTATTTTAAAAGGGTAAATTTTTATTTTGATTCTCATATTTAATACGCATAACATTTATCATAATATATGCGTATTTATTACTTATACAGGTATATTATATTTATTATGTTTTCGCAATGGTGAAATTATTTTTAGCTCCTTTTTTTATAACCCATCGTTACGCCCGCATGTTATTAATGAATATAGGTTTCACTTTCTACTAATATCCGTTAAAATGTATGTGGGAAAGTTTAGTGATAAGCATTGCGTTTCAATTTATTATATTTTGTGATTCAGCAATTGGCGGACGTTTGCAAAAATAAAATAAAAAATGGTGCAGAATTTATTTAAATCAATTTATTTGCTGTTATTTTTAATCGTGATATCACACGTTGTTTCTGGTGAGTAAGAATAATATATTTTATTAAAATGTTTCGCTGCTATAATTGTATTTTTATATCGCAGCTCCTCTTAAAAATGTGACTGAATCATCAATTTTGAATAATGTCGAGAAGAATTCAACGAAAAAGGAGAGTGGACGGGGTTTATTTGGACTTTTGGGGTTCTTGACTGGATTTCGTCTGGGGCAAGGGGTTGGTCCTACGAGTTATAGCGCTGATATCAGAGAAAGTGCTCAACTAAATCTGTTTGCAAAGTTGTTTAATGGTGTCCTCTATTTTACATACACAAAATATCCTTATCAATATGATGCGAATCCGAGTTCTATGCAATATCTACCTATGAATGTATATCCAACGAATCTTCAGCTTCCATTACTGTATCCACCGCTTGTCCTACCTCAAAGCAATAATCCTGTCAATCAACAACAGATAATAAACCTGCATGAGCCATTTAATCCCAACGAAGCTCCAAATGAAAATTATCAAGAGCTCACCGAGCACAATTCGCAAGTTATTGAAAATAACTTTGCTGAAAATCGAATTGATGATAATTTAGTTGTAAAAACCTCAAATCCTTCGAATGACACAGATGGAAAAAATAACTTATGCAGCAATACAACATGTATTTCTCCTATTGAATCAGAATTCGACCTAAACGAGACGGTGGCTGATTCGAACAAGGTCGAGATCACCACTATGATTATGGAAACCACGACGATAATCGAAGAACACCTCAATACGACGATTAATATACCAAATGCAACTGATGTTGGTGTTGCAGAAATCCACAATGGTACTAATCCTCAATCGAATCCATGGAATGTTTCAAATGTGACATATTCATCCAGCTATCATTATCCTAATTCTTATTATCACTATGGCAATTACATGCCACAATACGAACATGTAAGTCTAACCGAAAATCCCATCGAATATTATCAAAATTTCAACAGCTACGACGAATATTTACCGAAAATCGACATGGAAATTCCATTTTCTTCGAATGACATCGAAAAAAATTATAAAACATTCTATCCCGTCTATTCAAAATATAGAAAATACGACAATCGATACAGTAAAAATATCGAAGACAGCGATTTTCAACCAATGGACATCAATAATAATATTTAATTAAATATTTATTGTTAAAAAATATTGAGACGTACTGTAATAAATTAATTTAATATAATATTAATGAGAGTTTTAATTAATAATTTCATTCTGTGCCAATTCCGCTTCTGTCCTGCGTGGTCGGTTGTATCTTTAAATCGATTGTTGCATCGGATTTTAATTAATTCAACGGCAAAATGATGTCATTTTGCATCTGGACCATTTTTTTAATCATTAACATGAGATTAATTAATGGATTTGTGTTCGTACATCGACCGTATCAAGGTAAATCATTATTTTTTACGACCTACCCTCATTGAATAATGTCGAAAGAATCGATGTTAATGTTGTAACAATGTTGTTATCAATTTCAGAGGAGAGATATTCGAATTTGCAGTCGGAAAAATATCAAAGATATACTAGACCTTATTTTTTACATTCTCATATGGATGATTTTCAAAAGAGCTATGAGAACAAAGCGAATCTGAACGATTTCATATCCGCCATCGGAAATGCAATATCATATCGGAGAACAATTCAAATGCATTTAAATAATCAAGCAACCAATGATGCAATTGAAACAAAAGCCGAAATTAAAAACTTACATGTCATCAGAGAAATAATGGAGTATATCATACAGCATCCGTTCAGAAAATCGCACATGATTGCAATGCTGAAGATCTACTGCAGAGATATCACACAAGACACCACAGTCGATCTACCAATCGGATTAACGAACAGATTCGATCCATTGGAATGGAGTTATCAAGATGTCCCCGTAAATCTCAGAGGCGAATTCAATGATTTTTATTTTAAGATGATTGCCATAAACGAATTCGGAAAACAACTCTCTATACTGAACGATAAACAGGAAAATTGTCCCATTTTTGTTAAATGGCTGAAGACACAGCCTCATTTGGAACATCCTGATATTCCAATGAACGAATCGAACGATCGAGATGCAAGTGAATTCGATGAATCTGTCGATTATGATGATGATAGACGCAGTAGAGCTCTTCTAGACGATGGTATTGACGAAAATATTCAATCGAACAATCGTACAAAGACGCCCGAATACAGAGGAGCATTCCATAACATCAATAGCGTGATGAAGAAGCTGTTAAATCTCGATACTGATATCGATAACGATGGAAGAATCGTTGAATCTGAACCAGAGACAAGATCTCTATTGACAAAACCGATTAAACCATTCCGCTACGAAACCAAAACAAAAAATGTGACCAATGCCCAAGAAAACACCGCTCTTCGACGTCCAATTATCTCGAACATCTTCAACAAAAGGCGTCCAGAAGTCCTAAAAACGACTTCGAGCAATAAAAATATATATACAACCATAAAACCGTTCAGAAAAATACCGTTTTTAAATCCCAACGCCACTAGAAAGGCGTATGTTGAACCAACCACGTCGATTCCCATTTATCATCCCAGATTAAACGTCTCTAATAGGACCAGAATTGGAGCACGCAATAAATACAAGAATAACAAAACAAATATTCACGATAATAAAATTAAAGAAAATATCACAAATTCCATCGCAAATGCATCAAAGAATTCAGCAGAGGACAAAAGTGCACCGAAACTGATTAATAAATCAAAAGATATATCTTTAAATCATATGATCGACGTTGAAAGTAGAAATATTGACGTGGATCTAAATCCTATGAAAAATAAAAAGAGATATTTATATGTGGATTATGAAAATTCTACAGAAATTAATTCAGATCCCGAAGAAAACTCTAGTAAAATCATTAAAACGCAATTAAATTCTGAAATTGCAACCGAAAGTATTGATACACTCGAAGAGAATAAATCTAATGCTAAAGAGAAGCATGCTTTGATTGTTATTAATGAAAATGTAACATCAATAGCTTCAGATAAAGATGAAACAATCGTTGATAGTCCATTGATTTTCCAAGCTGAAACTACCCCGAACTATCTTGAAAATATTTCGAACGCCACAGTAACAGAGAAAGAGTTCGAGGAAAAATCAATGGATAATTCAGAAGCAGTCATATTACAATTATCATCTGAAGAGATTGAAAATGTCACAATTTTCTACAACGATACGATAGATGCTAGAACTGTCGAAGAAGATGCGACCATCATTGAAGCATATGAAACGACAACAGGTGTAACAGAATTTTATACCACGAGCATTGATACAAATCAGAGATCTGCAGATAAAACTAATGAAGACACGACCCAAAATGATCAGACAACAATAACGTCTGAAACAATTCTTAATACTGAAATAAATTCATACACTGAGAACGTCAATGAAACGATTATCAACATTGCTGAAGAACGAACAGCTGATGGACAAATCAATGATTCAATCGACAGTGATAATTCATTGAGCTCTGAAAATGCTGAAACTATGCCAATTTCCGTAGCAGACGATACTAAACCTAATACAACTACTGGAATCGATATATTTAAAGATTTATTAAAACACAAGGAATCGATACAGGATATTATTAATAATACAAATATACAAGACACAAATGGTGAATATATCAATGATAAATTAGATGAAGTTATTATTGACATTGAAAATCCATATAATGCCATAGATAATAATGTTAATGATGAAGGAGTTATCGTTGATAATTTTCCGATAACGTCTACGAGGATATTGGCATCCACTGAAAAGTATGATGATCGAAAAGCTGTTGAAGTTATTAATGTAGCAACAATGAAAATAGAGCCTACTAATAATACAAACATCGATGAAAAAATTATTAGTGAAAGTCCAATTGTCACTGATGCCATTTTCAATGTTACCACCACGTCCACAAATGTCCTGATGTATTCGACCATAACAAGAACTAAGACGACAACTGAAGCTGCAAACTTTGCACTATGAACACGACTTATTATTGATTAAAAATAAAATTTTACTATATTTTTATTTATATTTAACTACGATAATGCTATTATACAAGCGCTATCTAAATTATTATTATACTGACTGATAAGAAAATATTTATATTATATAGAATAAATATATTTATTATATTCCAATAATTTAAGCACGAATTTTTTAAGATTATTTATGTTCATAGTATTTGATTATGATTTTTATATGAATGTATAAAAATACATATATTCTATTTTCCAGATTATAAATTAAATTTAATGTATTTAATTAAATAAAATATTATTTTTACATGTTTTTTTATTTTATTTGCTTTTTTTTAACATTAAATAATTTCATTTATATATTTTTGGAATGTTATATATAATAAGTGTTATGTCATAACGCGAGCACATGTGTTTATTAACCTTTTCCACTCCGTGGGCCAGACATATTGGCCTTAAAGATTTTTTTAACTTGAACCAGGTTTTTTTCTTTTAATTAAAAAAAAAATAATGTCTTTTATTGAAGATTACAAAAAAAACTAAAAATAAGTATGCGAATATTAATGAAATATGCAAAAGATGTATTACTTTCAGTTTTTTATTTAATCTTAATTTAACAATGGAGCTTTTATCTTCTAAAGATAATAACACCCTTCTAAACACTATGCAAAGATTTTTTTATAAAAAAATATTTTATTTTAATCCGCTAATATTATTATATTGTCTTTTGGTTAAAAAATGATCTTGCTCATGAAACTTGGAACAATCTTGATGAGTTTAGTTCGGAGGCTAGACAGCTATTAATATATCAAGATATTTACAATTTTGTTATTTTATTTAATTACATGATATATTACGAACAATGTTGTAAAGACAATATATGTGTAAGATATCATAGTTTTGAAATAAATTAATATCTAGAAAAACGACTGTCGAAAAACGACTCAACTATCTGTAAACTGTATTTAATATAGATTGTTGTATTTCTCAACATCGATGTTTCCATTCAATAATAAACGCATCTGTCGCAAGGGCTCAGACAACAACCACGTCGTCCGAAGGGGGTATCCAGATACCCCCACAGATACAAGCAATGAATTATTCATCAATATCCTGACATAAAAAAAAGATTATTCTAAGACTAAAAATAGTTATTCATGATAAGCTTCATAATTTAATTTATATTTTGGATTTTTTAACTAATCAATATGACGCAAAAATGATAAGGCTCTCGGCGATGTTTCGCCGCAGACTGCAAAGCACGTATCACTTGTACGTTTCACTCGCACTCGGCACATCGTACCGTATGCGAGCGAAAAAAAAACGCGCACGTGATAACAGCAACGAATATTGTTGTTTTTATTTTTTTCCCAATTGCAGACAATAAAATACTTAAGAAATACTTTAGACTTTAGACACGAGTTATTCGAAATAATCAAAAACTTGGGGTACCCAATATACCCCATTGGCACTGCTACATTAAATGACCAAGCCGTGATTTTTCTTTAGTCGATTTTCAGAAATCTGAGTTTATATGTCAACCGTCTTTTTGCTACGAAAACTTTTAAAACATATCTAACGTGCAAAAGTTAAATCTAAGTCAACGTTAGAATTAACCAAAGGAACGCGCTTATATCAATTCAAATAAAATAATACGAAAAGAAAATCACTTAATCAGAATATTTTTCTTAAATAATATAAAAAGTAGCTAAAAATATATCAAAAGGCAAACGATAATTTCACGTCTGAAAATCCCAGCAAAAATAATTCATGATCTTAACCTAGCCGTGCCGATGGGGTATATTGGGTACCCAAGTTTTTTTATTTTTCTCGAATGAATCTTTTAATATAAATCCTACAAATCACAAACTTTTTGTATTTGTCTTAAAAAGTCTAAAAAATAAATATTATAAATTATCATTGTGTTTTATTGTCTGCAATTGCGGAAAAAAATAAAACGCTTCTGTTGTCACGTGCGAAATGTTTTTTCTCGTTCACATTCAGTACAATGTGTCGAGTGCTGAAACGTGCAAATGACACGTGCTGCGAGAGCTCAGTCTGCAGCGAGACATCGCGGGGAACGTTGTCATTTACGCGTCTCATTGATTAGTTAAAAAAATATAATAACGACCAAATTATGAAGTGTATCATGAATATTATATTTTTATTCTTATAATATTATTATATAAAATAATTTTATATTATAAGCTAAATAATAGCTGCAGAGGATCATTTATAAACAGCGTTTAAATTGATTTATACCACGAATATATTATTTATTTATTTTATTAATACTTTTCTGAGAGTTTTAGTATTTAATTAAAAAATATTTTACAGTTTTCCCCAGCAAACAATGAGCCTAGACAACAGTAAGTGCACAAAGCGGACGAGATCACGTTTCAATTTGATTGTTTTCAGCTTCGGTCACATGCACTTGCAATTTAATACACGTGAAAAATAATCCTTGGGAATCAACCACCTTTAGCACAACGCTCAATGCATACCATAAGGTTAATTAATATTTAAAAATAAAGTTTGAACACATCTGAAACACTCACATGGAGATACATCCTATGTAATATATACCCCCAACCTCTTCGCCGTCAATTTAATTTAATTACATTTTTTTCGTGTCCCCATAAATAAACATTTTTATTTTTTGCTCTGGAATGTCATCTGAACGCGTGTATTTAACGTTTGCTGAATTAACTGTGCACACTGTACCAATGATAAAAAAAATTTAAAAAAAAATATGTCATTATTCATGGCCAATTATTGAGTATTAATTAGAGGAATAAATATAAAATATCAATATTAATTATTCAATGATTAAAATAGATTGTAGTTACATTCTATGTGCTTATGTCGATTTTTTATGGTGTTTTCCTTAAAAGGCATCTGCAAATCAATAAGGTGTTTATCTAGTGTTCAGAGTAGTGTAGACATTTTGAAGATAATCCACATATGGCCCAAGATAAGTCCAGCACGAGACAAGTGACTGTGTTAAATATAGTCTTGTGCTTCGAGCAACATTCTGGCGACGCGTGGGTGCCAGCTTCCATCTTCATTTTTTTTTTCAGTAATTTTCTAGTACAACTTTGGAAACATTTAAACTAATACATACTATTCCAGCATTCCTCGGGATCAACATTCTCACGCGGCATTGAATGAACCCCACGACGTTTCCCACTAAGACTGAAACGAGGATTACGTTTCAGATATTGATAATGATTGAAATAAACGATATATTATTTATTTAAATAATGCAAAATACGGCAAATCGGAAATACTTCCATAGTGATTCATTAGCATTTTAATAAATGGAGGCAATGATTTAATGTTGCACATGTTCTTGAAATAAAAAAGCAAGCCAAAACATTGTGAATCACATTAATGTCATACGATTTTAAACATGAAAAGGATTATTAATTCAGGACGTGTAAATGATTTTCAGAAATCTAAGATGCTGTCAAATTCTGTATAATTACATATTATAAAATATATTTGTCAGATATATTTTTTAGCATTATATTTAAGATTTTTAGTAAAAAATCTGTATTCATCATTTTTAAAGAGCACACGAATATATTAGAAGTACAGAAAAGGAAACTGAAGACTTTGGTAAAATTAGATTCTCAACAAAGTATTGAGGAATTATCTCAGAATATTTAAAAATGAGCCATAAAATAAACCGTATGGATTTTGAGTGCCCTTAAATGTATGTATAAGTAATTCTTTTGGACTTCTTCAGATGAATTCCATAATTCTTAAAAAGTGTTGGTATTCACCAGAACTTGCTTCTTCCGACCATTATTTTTTCGGGTTAAAAAACACTTACTAAGAGGCAAAAAAAACTATCAACATAATCTGAGCAAAGTTGAAAATTTCCTCAATACGTAACCAATGAGATTTTACAATAAGTAGATAGAAGAAAATACAGAAAGCAGAACAAATAATGGTTTACTTTTTGGTACTATTAATATTTAGATTGGCTATGGTATTATTTGATCTAACATTCTGCGATTTATCTCAAGTATATCATTATCAATAAGCAGTATCTTAATTTCAGAAATGGGCATAGATCCTCCTTGTTCTTTAAGAAGGATCTAATAGTTTTTCCACGATGCCTACAGCCTCATAATCATTTTTAAATCTATGGATATTCTAATATTATCAATTTCATCGACAACAAGTTATGATCGACGCAATTTTCTCTAGGCTGAGTTCTTAGAATTATCTTAAAATACAATTAGAGATCCTTAATTACGTTTCTTAAAGCAACTATTGAATCATAGGGTATAGAGGAGTTGTGTTTGATGGTAATTAATAAATTCAAATAATGTTGTGTTGCTCCATTAAAATGTCTTCCAATCAGGGGAATGCCAAGGGTTAAACAAATCCAAAAGGGCCTTTTAGCGAATAATAACTGGTTAGAAGCGTTTGAATCCAGAGCTACCGAATAATGTTAAGTTTAGTATTAAAAAGGTCAGAAAAATTGAATAATTCAGATACATCATCGTGTACGATGGCTCGAAACCAACGGCGTCGTCCGATGGGGTCTATATAGTATGAAATGAATATATGAAAATAGACCCCAAGCATTTCAAGTCAAGATAGTCTTGACTTTTTTTAAAAAATGCATTATTCTTGGAATAAAAATAGTTATTCATGATATATATTATTAGAAATATCAAAAATATTACGCACTTGGCACATCGTACCGGATGCGAGCAAGAAAAATCATCGAGTCCGATTTTTATTTATTTTTCGCAATTGCAAACCATAAAAGTAAATTTTTATTATTTATTCTTTAGACTTTCTTAGACAAATACAATATATTCGCAAATAATCAAAAACTTAGGGACGTCTAGGAGTAGAAAACCACAAGGAAGATGGGAAACGGTTTCTAATTATGATGGAAATTAAATTGTACATTCATAAAAAAAATGCGCGATTTCTTTCGGGTCCCCCTAATATTTAATATAAAATGGCGATTGTCGTTGATTTGTATTTTTTTTTAATAATTAATTTGTCTGTATAGATGTTTATTTATTTTTCGGCCATTTTGAATTAGTGGCGAACAGCCGTTGACAATTTTATTCGCACTTGTCTCGCAATATTGAAAACTTGGCCAATAAAAATTAGCATGATACTGAATTATTTATGAATTTCTGAAAAATCAGCGTTTTTTAATATCTAAATATCATTGCGCCATATTATTAAATCAATTATCGTCGTTCCATATCGACTCCCACTAGATTTTTTTTTGTTAGCATCTTTGTGAAAAAATTCGGGAATATTTCTTTACTGCCCACTGCAAAATATTAAATTGGCTTCAGATGCGAAAAATAAATTCGAATCGAAAATACACGTGATGTTGCCACGACTTTTTTTAACCCTTTTCAATTACATACACTTTTTTTTTAAATTTATGTCGCAGCGTCTATGGAGTGGAGCTAGGAAGAGTCATCGTCTGTGTCATCGTTTCTATATTCAGAAGGAAATGATTATCATCAGAACGGAATAGGATGAGGGAGAAGATGCGACATTATAGGAACAGAACTCGGTACTGTTTTGGTACTGAAATAAACATCAGTGGCACGAGCCATAATAAATACGGATGATATACTGAAGACGTGGGCAATGTACACGCAAATGAGAAATTATGAGAAAATATGAAATATTTCGAGTTTATTCTCATTGTTGAGATGGCATTCGAATTTATTCTAAAGAACACCTGTCCATAATCAGTCATTAGAAATAAATTTTGTTTTACAACATTGTCTTCAGTATTAACATATCAATGTATTATTATATACAGCGTGTTTGGAATACGTCCAAATATTATTAAGCATTTTTTTCTTCTTCACATAATTGAACATCCCGATTCAACCTTTAGCGGACGGGCGTGCTCAAGTATTGGAGCGATGGGTAACTGATACTGTGTCATTTAACAAGAGAAGTCTACTTCCGGAACTCTTCATGTTCACCCCTCGACAATGTAACCAAATTGCAAAATACGGTACTCTATCCGCGTTTCCTTTTTACATTAAATCTGTGAAACCTTAAAATCCGGAATAAAATATTTAAATATATTTATTTTAATATTTATATTTAATTTCTAAAAATATTTATGTACATTTTTATGTTCGAAATGATTTGCGCGTTTTTAATTTTATCTCATTTAATTCGAACTATAACTGATCCGTCACGACGGCTCGAAACCGACGCCGCTGACCGATGGGGTCTATTCTGTATGAAAATAGACCCAACAATTTCAAGCCAAGAATTGATAACATTTAAAAATATGGATTATTCTATGAATAAAAACAGTTATAAATGCCCGTTCCCGGATTGGTTTCTACCCTGGCACAGCACGATATTTTTTCTCGCTCCCACTTGATATTTTTTCTTGCTCATATCAGATACGGAGCGATAATAAATATCGCACCCATGCATTGTAAAACAATATTGTCGTTATTATTATTTTTTTGCAATTGCGGACAATAAAGTTAAAAAAGTTATTCGAAAAAATCAAAAAATTGGGGTCCCAAATAGACCCAATCGGCACAGCTACGTTAACCATCGAAATGTAAAAAAACTCAACTCTTTTGTACACGGTAGATACGTTTCATCAAAAATCGTGAAAAAAATGATAGAATTCATTTTCTAAAATAAAAAAAAACACTTTTATTTGGAAAAAAAATATAGTTAAGTGTCAAAAAGGTAAAAATGAATATTTTTTAAAACTAATACTATCATCGTATATATCATAGTAAAAAAAAGTTGAGTGTACATATGTCTGATTTTTCATGTTCGTTTTTCTAAAAAAAATCCTCTGATGTAAAAGACGTAAAAGCATCGTCGTGTCTAGATTTGTAACTCAGATTATTTTTTTTAAGAGAAATCGTGAATATTTAAAGTATTAGGTCTTCTTTCCAGATTTTTTTTTATAATTGAGACTGAAGGTTTTTTATTAATCCCTGATTTTTAGTAAGATTCATTTTTAAGACGATATTTCGCTCATTTCAATAAGTCGTGTATCTATTATTTTTCACTAAATGGAGATATGTCAAAAAAAATCTTTCTCATCGTGCAGCTTTTATTTTCTTCACGGAATTCATGTTAACTTTCTCAGTATCGGCTATTTATCTTACTGACAATCTTTCAGAATCCAAATGTGTCATTATGACAGTTTTTTCAGTGACGTTAATATTTTTTTACATTGTCTAAATATAGTCGAAAATTTCTACAATTTTATTTTATTTATATATATATACTCTGAATTGAATAAATATATAACTTAATTTAAAAGGATGTACTTTATCTATCGCCATATTAAAAAAATGTATTACCCAAACTCTAAAAGTTGTCAGCATTTAAACTCATAACTATTCTTAGAGTACTCTATTCAAATATTTTATAAAAAAAATTCTAGTACTAATTGAATCTCAGATAAATCTTGTTTTTGTTAGTATAGCAATAAATTGCGAGAGCTAGAATAAAATCAGTGACGCAAATTTAAAAAAAAATGTTAAGGGAGCCAATAAACGTGTCCAGGTACATACTTAGAATTGTAATTATGTTTTTATTATTACCAGATTTATTAAAAAGTATGTATTGAAAACAAATTGCTATAAACCTCAAATGATTTAAAAAAAACTAGCCATATATCTAAAAAATATATTTCCGAATTGTATGTATGTAAAAAAATAAGAATGATGGTTGCCAGAAATCATTTTGCCTGAAATTACTTTGCATTGTAATGATGCTGAAACGAGAAAAAATCTAAAGTCGGAAAAAAATATTATTCCCGGAATTAAAATTGATAAATTATTTTCAGAACGGAACATTAAAACCTATAATGCTAAAACGGGAGTGAATTAAAATAAAAATAATGCAGAAAGTTCTCGATATAACTGACTAATATTTTGTGTCCGTTGAAGCCAAATGTCCATTATATAATAAAAACTACTAAAAAAATCTACATATTCATATTCGGATGCTTAGATAATGTTTTTCAAGGTATTACTACTTACGTTATACAGTCAAACCTTTTTTTGTGCGATGCATATAATAAAACGCATACAAATTCGAGAGTAGCTATACAAATATTTTTGGATACACTGTATTTGGATACTGAGTATTTTTTTAGAAAAATTATATAATAAAAATCACGAGTAGAAACAAATATTCCTCGCATAACACGACACTTAAATGTACGCGTTTTAAAAATATGTATATAGTCAAACTTGTTTTTGTGCGGTAGATACGGACCCTATAACATAAAACGTATAAAAAATCTTCAGACACTAACCCACGAAGTGGACTCTTCTTTTTGACAAACTTATTTTTGATCGTACATTGTAGAATAAATAGCTCTTTTTTAACTAAAAATATAAGTATTTTTCCGAATTTTCAAATATGAATTAGACAAATGATTTATTGTTCTTTTGTGACATCACTCGATATTTCAATCAACTGAATACCACACTTCAGGGAAATGCATCAATTGTATTAATGGTGTTTGAAAGTATTCATATTAAAATATTTTTGACGAGTCTCGACATCTCCACTAAAGATTTGGAAAAGAAAATCTCAAAACCATCCTCCATAACACTTGTCTAAGTGAGTTTAAAAAAAAAGTAGACAAAAATTTGACCCTCTTCTTAAAAAAAGTTCGCCATCACTGATATAGTTCAATACAATGTAATGTAACTGGTAAGACAAAACGTATGTAATCTGATGATAAAATACACTTCTTAACTTTTTTTTAAATTGGTTTTTGAATATTTTTGCGTTTTTTCATATACCGCATAGAAAAAGTAGCACAAAAAAAGAATCGCACGAAAAAGGGCGTACAAAAATAGGTTTTACTGTACTATAAAAATTACAAAATCTGAAATAAATTACAAGAAACCTGAAAAACAACTCAATTGATAATGATGTTAATAGAGTTTCCCATTTATTTTTATTATTTGCTATATTGAAAAGGCATATTTTATTAATATTATTAAAATGTATTATATTATTTAATCAACCCTGAATTAACTAATCTTAAGATTTGTGGTTTATATTTTAAATATGACACATTTAAATGTGGTTTATATTTAAATTAACACAATTTACAATTTTTAGGATATTTAAAAGACTAATAAAGAATTTTCCATTCACAAAAAAATATTCAGTAGTATAAGAAAATGAGAAAAAAAAGGAATCCCAAAGCTTATTACAATATTAATACATACCTAAGAACAACTATGTTATGATTTTTTATTTAAATAAAATATTTAATTTATAGAATAATTAACAGGGTTGGACTAAATACAATTATTCTTTAATTTAGTCAGAAAATATATATATTTTAGGGATATCATCGCGTAAACACGTCATCTTTCTCGACACGGTGTCCTGTACACAAACCCTTGAAAAATTTAAGGTTGCTGACGCTGATGAAACTGCTACACGGCGACAATTAATATTTCAGGGGTACTAAATCGCATTATTAAATAATTAATTGTACCATTAGACGATGCATCTCTCTGGGTATTTGCTAGTGGTTCTCAATGGAAACAAAAGGCAGACGACATGAATGGCAGTAACACAATATTGTCGTGTCAAACGCGTCGACCCGAGTTTCTATAAAAGAATTTATGGAAAAACTTCATATGGTAGCAATAGAGGTCGCTGACGTATTCAAATTATTTCCATAAATTTATAAGGTCACCGTGTTAAGTTTGCGTCACCATTTAAGGTCTTCTCGGCGTATTATAATAGAATTTTAACACAAAATGAATTTATTTGAAGGGAAAAAACGTCCGGACATTACATTTTCCAGTGACCGAGGTCATTGTAAAATAATAAATACCGAATCGTATTGAATGTAAAATTATTTCTAATTATCGATCAGAATTTATGTTCACATTAAATCATGTCGTGTGTGTGCGCCCCTCTTTATGTCCCCGGTGGGATCCCCAAAGATCCCATGAAATTTTCAATACTCGGTATTGATTTATTAGTCATCTCGTATGAACGAATTTGCAGAAGGGGTGCGAGCATTGGGGTCCATCGGCACAATGGACGCACAATTTTAGCAAATGTGTAACGCGAAACATTTAATAAATTAGCAAAATAAATATGAATAAAATCGTTTTTATTTTCATTTATTAAAAAAATATATTTAGGGTTGAGTTAAGCATGTACAGTCAAGATTTCTCATAAGGAAAACCAAGGTCAAGCTCTATAGAACCCTCATAAGGCCCGCTTTGACATACGGGTCTGAATGTTAGGCTTTGGCGAGACAAGATGAGCGACAAGCGGATATCTTGGAGATGAGGACTCTGAGACGGATATTTGAAACTGACGAGGAAGAATAGCGTGTCCGACGCAACGAGGAGCCCTACCGTCTGTACTTGTAAAAGCTCAAGAATACAGGGCGGTCAGACTCCGAAAAGGCTTATAGTCAACAAAGCCTTCTTGTTCTTGGAGGAAAGTAAGACCAAGGCTTAAGTGAAAAAATAATGTCTTTTATTCAATCGAATATCAGATCTTTCACTGTTTTTTTTTAACCCAGCCGTACCGATGGGGTGGTCTATTAACCCTACCCCAAGTACTTGATTTTTCTCAAATAAGTCTTTAATATTAATCCTACATGTCACAAACTTTTTATATTGTCTAAAAAAGTCTAAAGAATAAATAATATAAAAAAATATTATCATTTATTGCCTGCAATTGTGAAAACAAAAAAAAACAACAATATTCGCTTCTGTTGCCACAGGCGCGATGTTTTTTTTGCTCGCACCTGGTAAGATGTGCCAAGTGCGAGTGACAGGTGATGCGATAGCTCAGTCTGCAGAGCGTTGTGATTTACGCGTCATATTGATACAGTGTACTCTCGATTATCCGTGCATGGATTATCCGGTTTGCGGGTTATCCGTTCTGAAATATTTTGATTGATTTTCTATTATGATTATAAGACACATTGTGAATTGCGATCTTGATATTGTTTGAACGAAATACGCATAGGGACACACAAAACGTCCTTGCAACAATTTTGATATTATTTTATTTGCCCATATTTGTGTGAGCTCTCAGGGACGTTTGTTCCTAAAAAATCAATTTCACGAAATCTTTGATTCTTTCCAAATGTGCAATAGTTTGTTTATTCAGTTGCTGCTTCCTATGCCAGTATATATGAAGAAGTGTGTGTCTTTACAAGAGAGCAGTTACATCCAAACAAAAAATAGAAGTCAAAGCGTTTGCTGGAATTGATAGTTCTTGCAGGTCCTTCAGGAAAAGAAAAAATTACAAGAAAACGTCGACATTCGAATTTGGAATCAAGAAACGAACTGGGAATACCAATTAGCGTACAAATGGTAGGTGAAGCAGCAAAGGCATTTCACGAGATCTAGGACTTAAAGAAAGTTTCAACGCCTCGTCAGGCTGGATGGCGCGAGTTCAAACAGCGACACACGGGCTTCGTCGAAAGCCGCGTTTCGGGAAGGCAATCTCAGGTTCAAATGCTAGAAGCTGACGAATTCTAATCGAATTTGAGAAATCAAGAAAAGTGCAATCTGTGATCAAATTATAATGCAGGATGAAACTGGCTTGTACTGGAAGTGCTTACCAAGCAAAACCTTCGAGTAATTGAAAAGTCGGCTCCTGGACATGTAATCCATCACAAAGAAGAAGATGCTTCGTATTGTAATAATGTGGCGAAATCATCAAGAACTCATAAAGGTAGAAACTTTTGAGTGATTGGAAAACAAAAAACCACGATCATTTAAGGGAACTGATAGAAAAAATCTTGTTCTATATATAGTCCAGAAAGGGGCATGGATGGACAGGGGAAATTTTCGAAGATTGAAATAAAAAAAAAAAATGGAGTCCCAGAAGTGCGATTATTTTTTGAAAATAGGATTGCCACAGAAACCAACGAACATTGCTAGATATGCTCCCTTCTCATCCGAATGAAGCATATTGAGAGAGATAAACGATGGACTAATGATTTAATTTTTTGCCCATGGACCAGGTGTTTATATCATCAATGAGGCGTCTTATCGTCAAAACTTCTGAAAACTCTTATCCCTGAGGAAGATGATAATCTGATCAATTTTGGAAAAATGACGAGGTATTGGATGCTATACAAGGGATAGCAATCTTGAGGTCAAAGTAAAATAGTAACACTCGTTTGATGTGGAGAAAGATTCTTTACAGCATGAAACAGATTTAATGGATTCGAAGAGAATAGAAAGAAAATTTTATCTGAAATGTATTAGTTATTGGGATTTTTTTTTTTTTTGAAGACGCGTATATGAAAACGTAGAGGTGGCTCAATCATGATTTAAATGATTCAGGCATTATATGGACGATCCTAATATCGTTTCGTTATAAGGAAAATGACATTAATACCATGAAAGAAGATACAAATAGTCATGAAAGGCATTCGATTATTGAAATTGTGCTACGATTACCACGCCGAACAAGAGGAACTGAAGCTATAATAATGTAATAGCTTTGGAATATTTCAAGTGAAATAAAATACGATAAAAAAATCAAAAAACAAATGAAAATAACAGATTTTTAATTCTTGTACATATAAAAGTATACTTTTTTATATTTTTAAGTTCGTATATATGATAAAACAATTTATTTTACCTTATTTGTTTGTGTTTTCTTGATAAATAATGAATATAAAAATAATGTGTTAACAATTTGTGTTGTATATATGATATTATTATATTCGAAATAAAATAAGGGTGATGATTCGGATTATCCGTGTTTCTCGACTATCCGTGTTCATCGTCCCCAGCATTAACCCGGATAATCGAGAGTGCACTGTAGTAAAAAAATCAAAGTATGAAGCATATCATGAATAACTATTTTTATACTTGGAATAGTCAAAATATATATGAAATGAAATGCTTGGGGTCTATTTTCCATTATAAATAGACCCCCTTCGGACGTCACAATTGTTTTAGAGCCACCTTAGCCACCATTTCTATTACTGAGTGTTTTATTTCTGTATTTTTTAATACTAGGTTTATTTTGTTAATAAAGAGATAATGTGAGTTCATAATTCAGTGTTTGTTTGCACATTTTTACAAAACATTTTTAAGTTTGTAGCTGACCCGTTGTAAATAAAGGTTGCTCATACCTGCTAAAGATACTTCTTAATAATTTTCCCAATGTGTATCTCTTTTAATAAATTTGTAAAAAAATATAATGAGAGTAACTAGTAGATTCGACTAATAGTGGATTAAGAGTGTGAAAGATTAACCAACATTTCACTCACTCAACACTCAACCCTTATTATTTCAACACTCCCTGTGGAGGAACTGGGTGGAAAGGATTAGTGTCAAACTACAAACCACGAATGCATTTTCTTCACAGCTCTTCGTTACATACAAGTTAGATTGTAAACTATGATTTAACATCTTAACACGTTGCATTTCGGGGGACTCGTATGCGAGTCCTTGTAGCGCCAGAGCAGCGGTCCGGGGGACTCGTATGCGAGTCCTCGCGGCGCCTAGAGCAACGGTCCGGCCGACTCGTATTTAAGTCCTCGGGGAGACAGAGCAGCGGTCCCGGGATATATATATATTCCAGAATACCATCAATAATATGACGAGCGTTTACATTTAGAGTTTTCTGATATTCTCATCTATAGAACCAGGAAGAAGTTGCGGAGATCCATGTCTGACGATTACTAAGGTTGTCTTATCATAATTATGTATTTTTTTACCAAAAACTACACACTTTCCATTACTTTCACATGAAATAAATCGCCGAACACATTAAAATATAATCTTTTCGACATCCAACAATGAAGTAAGCATCCAATATTTCTAATGTCAAAAATAATCAGACACAAGTGTACAAAAAGACGATAATTGGACTTGGCTAAATTTTTACACAAATTTTATTGATATAATCTCTAGTCGTTTAATAAACTTGTCCACCTGTCAATTAATTTCGTATTCACTCATTAAAAATGTTTTAGGCTCAGCTAAAGGTCACGAATCTACAGCTGTCTTGACTAATTTATCAGATTTCTGTATGGAGCTACTTTGAGCAAACTAAAGATTGGAAAATCCCATGGAATAAGGTTAGAACTATAACCTCTGGAAATATTTATTGGCCTCTCTAACAATTTTATTACATTTGTTTTTACACTGGTATTCGATTGTTTCTACTTATTCTTTCGTGCCGATCATGGAGGTCAGCTTTGTCCTGTCAATTACTTCCCTGAACTAGGAGGTGACATCTCCCTCACACAATTGTCGTAGATTCTTCAACCAGGACGTTCTTAGTCTTCCGAGCACTCGTCTTTCTTGAATCTTACGTCCGGATAAATGACGTCCTGGCCTTCTCGATTCGACATTTCATCTCCATACTCCAGATTACAGCCCAGATACGTAAAACCATAATTTTGTTAAGATTAAGATTCCGTTTATTTTGATCCCCTCCTTTGTATCTTGCAATGCTAGTAAATATTGAAGATCATTGGGGAAAAGATCCAACTTTGTCTTACATCAAGTTGCATATGAATATCTTCTAATGTATCGTGATGTATTTCAATTATTGCTTATTGTACCAGTACAAATTTGCAATCTATCGAAGGTCTTTATTATCTATTTTAATACTTTATTATGTAAGACTCGGTCGAAAGCCTTTCCAAAATCAATGAAACCAATGTGGACGTCCACGTTGACATTTCGACAACATTGTAGCAAAATTTGAAGACTGAAAAGAGCTTCTCTGGTTCAAAGACCCTCTCGAAACCCAAACTGAGTCACAACGATGTGTTCTTTCGTTAATTAAACTTAGGTTAGGAGTATATTTTTACAATAATACCATAAGATTTATCCAAAATACAATGAATAGAATCAATAATTTTAAAAAATAGTCATAGTAATGGAAAAAAGAATTAGGGAAGAATTTCTACCTTCTGGATCATAGCTTAAACTTCGAAATAATCGATCGCGGATAAAACAATAAAGTAAACACTTGCGACTTGTTATAAGCAGATAACGTCTAGAAAAGATAAGAACGAATACAATGGTAAAATCCCTCCTACTTGGCTGAACATAGTCGGAAGAGTAAAACCTGATACCAAGAGAGGAAAAACTCCTTACAAAAGGGGAGCCCTCACGTCACGTGTGAGACTCAGGTTCCTTTGGCCTCGACTACCATTCGGGAGTCTGATAAGACCCATACGCTCAGCGATTGAAAGTCTGGCTAGAAAATGATGATGATGATCGTGGATAAAACAATAATGGAATATATAAATTAAAAACAAGTCTTTTGAATGACTTGAATTAATTGGATGGACTACGGTTTGATAGACTTACACCGTTAAAATCACGAACTATGTGAGAGATAGTTTCATAATTTTTAAATTGAAGAAAGAAATACAGTGAAACCCCGTTTTTATGTGCCCAGAATTCACGTTTTCCCGCTATTTGCATTTAATTTTTACAATCCCTATATATTTTAGTACCCCGTTTCTAGCCCCGTATCTACGTTTTAATTCTGATTCCTTTTTTTTATCGGTCCCTTCAAAAAGGGTTTCACTGTATATTAAAAAAAGATAATATTGACTTGAAGTACCTGTAAAATTGAGAAAACTACTAGAGATCAAGGTTAAGATTAGTCTGAAAAATATCAGCAATGAAAGTGATCCATGCTTTGATTCGGATCCCTGCTACACGGAGGAACTACGCTATCTCCACTGGCCCTGATCCCTCCCTCAAATTCAACCCTATAGCCAGGGTTTTAATAGTTTTCTTAGCTCTTCTAATACGGATCAGGTTTCCAATCGTAAGCCAGAAATTGAGCTGTCGCGAGGTTTGAAACAACACTAGGAATTCGTCGAAGGGTCTAATCGTAATTATTTTTATGCTTCCTACATATTTTTATTTTTTTTTATGTTTGGTTTATGTATGTACCGGATAGGGACCCGGATCGCTCACAGTCCCGCAGGATCTCCAAACTCTGATTGATCGAACCATGGCCAGTCACATCCGACTCCGATACGCGACACACTCAACTTGAAAACATAATTAAATAGATAATCTGTCTGAAGATAACAATCATACGAAACAAACTTAGTGACAACAGGCTTCAATTAAATAAGTATGTATACAGGAGAACTGAGGAATACGTAGGGGAAGTACGTCTTGTGGCTTCCTTCTTCCTTCCTTCAGTAGTTTCTGAATACAATTTGCTCTGATTAAGATTTTGGGCAGATACTGTCATAGCATATGGAGGAAGAAGAAGCTTTTTTTAAGATTTTGAATTTAGGATTTTTAAAAAAATATTTTTTCTTTCATCTGACGTTAGGAATAGCAGGTAAAGCGTCGATTCGCACAGGGACATTTTTGCAAGGGTGCAATGAAGTAAGGTGCATAATTGCATTTGTTGGTGAACACGTAAATAGACAATTCGGCACATAGTGAGCCGAATTGTCGCCGACAGATGAACCTCCCGGTGACATATGCCCGACTGGCCCATGTGCGAAGTAGCGCCGTTTCAGTCTATCACGTTCAGTCGGCTGCAAAGGCGCGAGACAGCGCTACGGCCAGCTGCGCAGCGAGTGCGAGCGGGACAGCGTCGCGCACACATGTCCGCGAGGTAGATTGCGCGACAGCTGTGTATGTGGTTCATACATTACTACATATTACAGGGGTGTAGTGCAAATCCGACTACGACTACGAGTTCACTATTCTGCATATTGCACAATGCCATTTTTAATAAAAAAATATATATTTTCTAATTCTAACGATACGTATTCTTGATTTTATCTCAATGCAAACTTACTGTTTTTAATCTAATATTTTTAACAGGATGATTAATTGATCTGTTAGATACCGCTATTATTAAAAAAGAAAAATCAAATGTAAAACATGACTTAATAAGCTAAAATCAGTTTGGTCCATACATTTTATCTTTTTACAGCTCTTACAATCTTATGATTTATCTTGTACGTTTTCAATGAAAAAATAATGTTTTCGCTAAAATAACTTTTAAGGCCCTCAATAAGCCGCATAGCTTACCTCATCGTCATTTTTGTAGCAGCGAGGTTTTTGGGCTTTTCCAATTACTAACGAGGGAAACTTCTCCCCGCCATCTGATTTGTAATCAAAAGAACAGTCAGCCTATTTGTACTTAATTTCCTTTCATGACAAGTTTTATTCTTATGTCTTCGAAGTAAGAACATTGAAGAACAGTCGTGTTTCATCAGTCATGTCCAAATCAACACTTTAGGATTCCCCGCAAACTGATCTATACACCACAGAGTGCATCTTCTTTAAACGATCTATCTAGAAATTTGGTGCAATAAATCCTTCGATATTTAATCGAGACCCAATGAGCAGGGTCTTATCTCGAATTAATGGATCGTTCTGCTTCCTACTATTTATTTATAACATTTAAAAACGTCGCACATTTATTTAAATAGGTTTTAATATTATAATAATATTTTAAATACATATTTCAAACGTAAATTGCGGGAAATAAAAAACGAATGTACTAAAATAAAACGGGACTGCAAAAATTGTACGCAATTAGCGGGAAAACGTGAGCTCGTGAAGTGATTATATATATATATATTTTTTTAATATAAACTATTAATCCACTTTCCCTCATTTCTGAGGATAGTGACCATGTGCATGATTTCCATTATGGAGGAGCATGGTTTTCATGGGAATATATAGTGCAGTGATTTCCCGTTGCCAGAGTTTTTTTTATACTGAAGAGCAAAGCTGTCCGTTTTTCAACTTATATTTTTGACAATTTTGTGAAATGATGGTCGTTAGCCACCGCCCCATCCTTCTGTTGACCAGCGTCACTCAAAATTCTTCGGAATGGTCACCTATCCAAGTACAATCTGCGCTCGGTAGCGATTAACTTGACAAACATAATTCGATTGTAATTACCTTTAAGCTATTACAGGTCGTCTACGACGTAAGACTGGTCAATTTTTCATTATGCACATATCAGATAATCTGAATAACTATTATTCAAAATGATAAAATATCGAAGTACATACAATTGTCAATTATTATCTGATATATCAAAATGTTATCGTTTGATTGTTTTGTCTGTCTCGATGGATTTAGTTTGCATTGGGTATAAAACTAAAATATGCGATCTTATAGTTAATAATCGGCACTAGACACAACATTATTTTTTATTGAATATTTTTTTAATGATTTCATGTTTTTATAGATTGTGTATCGTTTAACATCAAAACTGACTTTTATTTAATGTACTCTATTATTGTCATTTTTAACGATAATATATATATATATATATTTAATAATATTAAAACCGCCAAAAACAGTCAATATTATTATGGGTATAGTTTAAGGTAATCATTCGTGTATTAAATGTTCTATTGTATTTATTTATTATGTTATTAGAAAAATTCGTTATTTCATCATAGAAAATAAGTAGAACAAGAAAAAGACCGATTGTTTTTTGCTTATAAAAACGTATAAATTATTTACAAATATATTATAATAGTAAATTATGATCGTTGCTTTTTTATAGATCAATCGTTTCATTTGATTGGCATTTTTTATCGCCAATCAACATTTTTTTTTATTCTGGAGATTTGCAATACTGCAATTCATGGTCATTTTTATTTATTAGCCGGGGTCGCATTATTTCTCATTTTGATTAACGGTTGTAATTTTTCTAAAAAATCAATGTATTATTTAAGATGTCCACATTAATATTGTTTGTTTTTAAATCTGGAATTTAATATAATTTACTTTATTTAGTCAATTTTCAGGTTTTATGGTTGATAAATTATGTTTTTACTCGATTCGTCACAACTTTTTTTATCAAGCAGGACGATGGAAAAAAATATAAACGATACTCACGGTTCGTTCGGTTTAATCGTGTGCTCGATATTTAATACAAAAACGGTGCTCATTATTTTTATGTATCATTTGAATATAATAACAGACATTAAAAACGTTTCAATTTAATTTGTTTACATTATATAAAAAAAAATCGTTCGACTTTGGTCTTTAGCGGACAGGAACAATTCTTGACTTACCAATTAGGTCTTCTAGCAAATCTTGCGTGGCCACGATAGCTTCTCTCTATTCAATCCCAGTTTTTTTTTCACTTTTACCCCCATCATGTGCAAAAGGTGATACTTTGGCCCACAAATGATGTGTTCGAAATACTCAATTTTACTAATTCTTAAGGTGTCCACAACTTTTAGGAGTACTATTTGAAGTATTCGAAGAACGATGGTATTTGGCGTTTCTATTCCTGTTCAATTTAAAGGTAAATGTAAACAAAGGTAAGTTTCTTATTACCGATATCGTTTCATCAATTTGGAAATTACATCTACTCCAGCTACATGCAGGTTGAACAGATGATTTGTGCCTACAAAACAAATTCGCTCTACGTATATTTAAACGTGACTCGAGATTTAATAAACTTTTACGGAAAACCGACGGTAGCCATCTATTAAATTCTAGTTTGGTGTGTTCTGTTCATTTCAAGAAGTAGCTTGGTTTCCATAGGCAAAATGCCACCTATGTTATAACCGAGAGATCGATATATGGAAAATTTAGCATCTATTCGCAATTTTCAAAATTTCGCAATTATATCGCATTTATTGCTTTTATGGCTTCTATGTCGCATTTATCGCAAAATGCGATAATCACGTATCTCTATCAATTACTAATGAGGAAAAAAGTAAACATAGCGTAAACATAATTTCTTAGAGGATGGAACGGCATTTTATCAATTATGATTCTGATCTTGAACGAGTTCTAAAATTCTTAAGGGATCTTTGGATTTGTATGGCCGAATATTAAGAAAAATATAAACGACTCGCGGATATCAGATTTCTTATTAATAAGATATTCAACAATATGCCAACCGACGGTGTCGGCATATGAAATTTATTTAAGATGAATTTAATGTATGAAAATAGACCCCGAGCATTTCGAGTCAAGATATTGATGAATTCTCCATCAATGTCTTGACTTGTGATATATAAAAAAAATGTATCGTTGTTTCACTCCCACTTACCACATCGTACTGGGTGAAGAGCGAGAAAAAACATCGCCGCACGTGACAACAGCAGCAAATATTATTGTTTTAATTATTTTTTTCGCAATTGCGGACAACAAAGGTCATCGATTAATTATAATATTTATTTTTTAGATTTTTTTAGACAAATATAAAAAGTTTGCGACATGTAGGATTTATATTAAAAGAATTATTGGGGAAAATTTGGGTCCGAAATATACCCCATCGGAACGGTTAGGTTAATTAATTTATAGAATCTTTTTTACGCGATTATTTGTGGAGCGAATCTCCCGCGTAAAAAAAGAATCGAGGCTTTTCGCATTTTATTAAATTAGATTGAATTGGCGCAATCGGGGGGTGGGGTTAGGAATCGCGTCGGACGCGACTGCGCCCCTGTCTCCCCGGCTAGGGGTCTAAAATTATCCGCGCGGATGTGGGGCGCGGGGCGGGGAGAGGCGGGGGGGGCCGGGCCGAGCCACAGTCGCTCGCGCCGCTCCGAGCGACGCACGCCGCCCGCACAGGTGAGCGCCGCCCCTCCTCATCCTTTCGCGCGTAAAAACGACACGAGTCCTCTATTTTAACGCGTTCCTCTAATTCGTTCGCGTTTCGCGATTCCGCGCGACATTTAAAATCTTCTCCCCCGATAAAAACGTCAGAATTTAAAAAAAATTGTCCTCGCGGTCACGAGTCCTAAACAAATAGCGCTCTTATCTATTTGTTTTAAAAAAAATATATTACAAAATCGATCGCATCTTTGACTGCACAATTTGCAGCATACTTTTCGAATGCAAATTGTGCGTCGCGAATTATTTTTCCGCGCAAATCCGTTCCAATTTTCCTCTCGAAATTCTCGAAAATTAACAATCGTTTTTCTTTTTTATTTTTTCAGTCTAGTCAGTGTTTTATTTTGTTTGTCGAGATAAATAATCGTATCGAAACGTTTATTTCGTATACGAATTAATTTTTGCGTCGAGTGATTTATCGGGATCGTCGATTCCGAGAGCGAATCGGTGAATCGATCCATATCCAAGTCGGGGCGCGATTCGCGACCGTCTTTTTTTGCGCGATCGTCTCGTCCGCCGCCAAGATTCTCGCCCAACTGCCTCCGGAGCGCGCGCTGGCCCCCGGCGGGGCGGAGGCGCTGCGCATGCTGATGCCTCTGGGCGGAGTAGGGGGAGTGGGGGGGGCGGAGCCCGAGGGGCTGGCGCTCGCCTCGCTGGGCGCCCTGGCCCACCAGAAGGACACCACGTGGACGAAGCTGTTCGTGGGCGGCCTGCCCTACCACACCACGGACAAGAGCCTGCGGGACCACTTCTCCGTCTACGGGGAGATCGAGGAGGCCGTCGTCATCACCGACCGACAGACGAGCAAGAGCAGAGGCTACGGATTCGTGAGTCTTTTTTGTTATTCTCCCGCTTCTAACCCCGACGCGAGCAGATTTCTCCCCCATCGCGTTCGGCAAAACTCCCGACGCCGTCTGCGAGGGTCGGCCAGAAATTGTTTGGTGCAGTTTTCCGCGTCCTATGGTAACTGTTGCCGATTAGGTAGGGGGAGGGCGCGACGCCGCGTTTCCCTATTTTAATTATCCCCCTAAACCCTTATTAGGTCGTTTCGTTTGATGTATTAATCCGCGAATCGGCGATACAATTAACGTATCGACGTTATCCTCGATTCCAAGACGAATCTCCCCCGAACGTCTTTCCATCCTATCGCTCTTCCGACAATCTTCTCCTCCTCTAACCGCATATCCGACAAAAACGATCGGCTAAAATCTATTTTTAACGCAATTCTAACAAATAAGATGCAAACGTTTAACAAATTCGAAGTTTCTTCGAATGGGTCCGATAACCATAAAATTCTTGCGGATAATTTCACGATTCGACTGTCCGTTCCGATCTCGCGTCGAGGCTGAACACGTGTCGCATGTCCTCATCGATCATTAGCGTCTGTCCTCTCTTAACACGTGTTCGTATTCCCGAAGAATATTTTACGAATCGTGGTTGATTCTTCGTTACAAATTGTTCGATATCGTCCAAATATTGTTTATCTAGAGTTCTTCCCTGCTCCTCATGAGACCGTTATGCGCTATCCACACAACGGTCAATAAATAGTCTCCCTTGGAAAAGTCCTTGCCCCGATAAAAGGATTGTTGTTATCCAACGAGGTTAATACTAACTGCGAATCGTCACCTCGGAACCTCTAGAGAATAAAAAAGCGAATCCTGAGACAAACCCCCCTCCTCCTTGCCTGGACACAGTGAAGAGGGTAAAATCCGATCCCTAAAATGATAGGAGATACACCTATTCGATGTATTCGAGAGTCTCATAAAGCTCAAACGCTTAGCGAGTGAGTGTCTCATGACGCATTAGATTCGCGTTCATCCCCAGCCAGCGTCATATATAATTCCGAGGAAAGTTAACTCATCTAAGTACTAACTGATGTCAGTCGCGGGTAACTTTTTCGTTTCTCCATACATTCATTGATTTTTGACAGGCTAGAACAATTCTGGAGCTCCCGATCTGATCCAGTTGCAAATATTGCGAAGCCACGACGGCTTGTCTTATTCCCGACCATCATTTACCTTCCAGTGTACAAAAGACAATACTAGGGTTAAGTCCTTGCCCCTTGAAATCTTCAACATTCTTCGGTAGCACCACATTTCATATGTTTTAAGCTGATTATTGCTCGCTACCAGCAACTTCCATGTCTCCCAACTATACAGAAGTACGCGGATCTTCAAGGAGGGTCGCGTCCAATAGCCAGCGTCATTTATAATTCCCAGGAAGGTTAACTCATCTAAGTACTAACTAATCTCAGTCGCGGTTAACTTATTCTTTTCTCTCCCTACATTTGTCGATTTTGACGGCTTGTCTTATTCCCAACCATCATTTACCTTCCAGTGTACAAAAGACAATACTTGGGTAAAGTCCTTGCTCCTTGAAATCTTCAACATTCTTCGGTAGTATTTCATATGTGTTGTGCTGGTTATTGCTCGTTATCGACAACTTCCATTTCTTTCAATTAGTATATAGAAGTACACGGATCTTCAAGAAGGGTCGCGGCATGTTTTTAATTTTGATCTCAATTATGGCATTTTTTCTCACCCCTAAACTCTCGTCCGAACCGATTGATGTAAGCACCCAGGTCAGACTATGTATCCTGAAAACGATTAGTGGTAAAAATTGGCAGTTTTATTACCATCTTTGAGTCTTTTTTATGCGATCTCATTATATGCGGCTCCGTATTTTTATCTCAATATGTTGACTATGTTGCCGGAGTTTCTCGGGTCTCGTCTAGATCCAACACAAATAAATAAATAAAAAATAAGCAGTCGTCGCCCCGCGCTTATCGTCCATCACACCTTTAAATCGTATGAGCCAAGTGCGCTCGCGCATTACGCTCGCCTCGAAAAATTGCACAAAATTTATTGCACACGTCGCGGTCGCGCGTAAACAGCCATATTTATTTGGCTTTCGATGTCAACGACACCGCGGTATTCTGCAAATAGAAGCATTGTTGCCGCAGCCTCCGACCGCTTTGTCCCGAGAGGTGTTGATGGCGCCCGTGATTGATGCGCGGTTAACTGTGAACCGTGGACGGCGAGGCCCGAGTCGACGTCATCGAGCGACGTCACGTCGGACGCCGTCCTATCGGCGCCCGTTGCATTTCCCGATCGGCAATAAAATCGCGGCCAATGACAAAGCTATCACGATTCGGCAGATAAGACCGATCGATGGTAGCCGTTAAACGTCGATAGATACGAGACCGGTGGCTCTGTAGACGATATTGCGCGCGTTATCGAAGTGGTTCATGAGAAAAAATGTATACACGTATACAATTGTTTATCAATTGTCAAGATGTGTTATATCATCTCGGATTCGAGTTAGTTATCAGCTGCAGTAAAATTACGTCAGAGTGGATAATTCGAGCGGCAATTGGATATTTGAATAAGCGCTTCATTCATTCGCCGTGTGAACGATCGTGTTTCGATCAATGAAAAAATCGATTATTTTAAAAATATATTTACAGGCGGCTCTCGACTTTCGCACATAATTTGTTGATGCTCAAAAATAGTATGATGTAAAAAAACACATTAAAAAATTCAATTCTTAATATTAGCTCAGTAAATCAATCTTTTTATTTGTTTCCAAACGACTGGAAGCAATTCTTCACATTTTCCTTGCAATGCTCTGAAATTGTATGCCTTATTAACTAACATTGCCTTCAATTTTAAATCATCAGCTAAGTTTCCATCAATAACCAATATCTATTGTCTTAAGGTAATAATGGAGTCGGTTATAAGCCCCAGAAAACTTTGATAAAATAATGCACTGCTGAAAAAATATGTACATGTATGTTCATATATATATATATATATCTGGTCCTTAACGGATTTTTCACCACAGAATCAGTATTCCCTGGGAAGGAAAACCCTAAACTGTTTACCGAAAATGGTCTAGTTTTGATACTTTTGTTCATTTTCCTTCTTTCTAGATGTATTTTCCATGATGAAAGGATCGTTATAATCAAGTAACGCATAGAAAAGAGCCATAATTATTATTAATTAATTATGGTAAATGTTGTACGTCCAATACCAACCAGCAACGGCAAAGAGAGGGAAAACTCTTTACAAAAAATTGCGTACCAAGACGGCTTGGTTCTTGACTCAGGTTCTTTTGACTTTGAGCACCATTTGAGAGTCTAATAAAGCCCATACACTCAGCGAGTGATTGTCTCGTGGCTGGCAATTGATGATCATGATGATTAAAGTTTTTATGCCGAGGGGTAACTGATGGAAATTTACGGTTAGGCATTTTTTCGAAAATAAAACCGACTCTTCTAAATTTAATATTTGGCCGGAAGAATATTTTCCATATATAATAATTTTGAACTATGAGGAAATAAATACTGTATTTGCTTTAGCCGATTCTCCAGCCGAATCATCTTAGAATCTTCTTTTTATCTAGTCTTCCAATCTTCATGCAAACCTAGAACCATAGCTTGAATATTTAAAACACTCGAAGGGAAGAATTACTGAAATATTAATTCAGCAATTTGCCATTGATTGGGCCTGCTATATTATCTTTATAGCAGTCTATGAAATAATATGAGAAGAGCACTTCGGCGACGAGATCCTTGCCAATATCCTGGCTCTTGGATTCATTTTAGATATAAATAATTCAGTCAATAATATGACGAGAGCGATTAGAGATGGTTTCATAAAGTAATTCCATTATCTGAATGTCCACGGATCGTCGGATCCAGTGGTGTTGATGTTGGGTGTACTGAATGTGGAAAAAAACAGTTTTTTTTTTAAATTATATTATTATTTATACATTAATTCTATTAATACATAAATTTTTCAATGGAATTATCGTAAAGTTCTGTTTTAGTTTTATGATTTTTTGTTTCTCCATTAATATTATTACTTGAAAAATTTATGTTGCAAAAACGAATAATAGAATTAATGTATAAATAATAATGAAATTCATTTAAAAAAAACAGTATTTTTTTCCACATTCAGCACACCCAACATCAAACCCACCATACCCCACTGGTCGTATCCAACGCTGATCCTTGGCAGATAAAATTGAGACTCCATGAAATCGTCTTCACGTGAAATTTATTATTATTCGTGATTATTCTTTTAAATATATTTTTTTAATTTAAAAAAAGGATATTGAATCGAATTTACAACAAATTTGTGGCAATGTCGAGGCGTGATGCAACAAATGTCCTAGATATTATTAGCAGTATAGGGTATTCAATCCACTAGGATATTTCCTGATGTAGAAATGTTCAAGCCATAATTTTTTCGAATTGAAATGGCGAATTGATATGATCTTATTTCCCAGGAACTATCCTACGCATTTGGAAACATATGTGTCACGTATAATAAATGCAAAATACGCACGCTACACTCTGCCCTACCCCCTCCCCTGAAAACTATATGATAATCCCGATTTTATTAAATTTTAATCATTTTCCGCGTGCATATATTAAAATATGCACGCCCCGTCGCTAATCTGCCGACTTGCAGATTCACTCCAGCGCTTCCAAAAATATTTTCATATTTATAATTTCAATAAGACGTGAGGTAATTCAGAGTGACCGTAAATATATTCGCTGTCTTAATTGCTGATGTTGACGTTAACGATAATTTTTAATGGCGCCACTACGCAATAGGAAGACCGCCCATCTGTCAAAATTTATAAATACCCAGTCAACGCGGATTACTTTGATTTACACTCGGTAACACTATGACGTCATTCCCGCAGATTTATCGGTTGACAATCGGCGGGAATGGCGAGAGTGCTGGTGGTCGATGAAGTGTAGAAGAGTATCCATCTCTCGGGCATAATCATCGGGCCGAGATCAAAAGCTCAAGTGTCCCAGCGGGCTCGACCATCTCGAGAGCCGGTCTCCCCCCGGTCTTCCTCCCGGATTTTATCCAGGAATGCTCTTGGCTGCCATCCAGGATTTTTTTTTTGCATAGGAGACGCGATTAGCGGACGCGTTACTGTCTTATACGAACTAGTATGTAGCCGTCGTCGAAACGAAGGCTTTTTGAAGAAGCACGGATAATACAACCGATCGAATCTATTTATTTAAATACCAATATCGTTATCGATTGCGAATATCTGTATGACATATCGCATGTAATGTAACGCTTTTCTTGATAAAATGCGATTGCATCATTATTTCATTATCTTATTTGTGTATTGGCCGCCGCCGTGTATTATTTCATTATTTTTTTAATATTAAATTAATTATTTTTTTTGGTGCATATAAAAGGCACAATGGCATGCATTTGCTCCGTGCATTCGTACAATAAAAAAAATTGTACCGCGTATAAAATATTGTGCAGCTGCATGAGAGGACAATAGAGGGCTTACGGGGTCTCTAAACCTTTATAGGGTATTATAGGGCCTTACATGTCTATCAAAAAATTGGGACTCGTTGCCTAGAGCTTCCTTTTTCGTTTTTTGCGCTCATGCGATATGTGAAAGAGATTTTTACGGTTCAAAAAAAGGATATTTATATTTCGCATTATATCCAATGCACGCCTTTTCACAATAAATATTGCAAAAAATATATATTTAATGACTCAAATGTATACGCACTGAAAATTTTAAGCAATGAACAATTTTTCAGCAGCCTTGCGTATATCGAGTGCTTTTATTGTTGAACAGAGAAACGAGTCGATATATTTTTATATTGAATTTAATCAAACAATTCGAAAAATTGTTGATGAAAAAAATTTAGCAATCATATTATTATCTCACATTAAATATATTGATTTTTTATCTCAAAAGTATTATTATTTATAAGCAGAAGCAGAACCAATATGCCCTGGGAAGGAAAATCTTAACTGTTTACGCGATAAATGGTCTAGTCTCGATACTTTTGCTCATCTTCCTTCTTTCTTGAGATCTTTCTCATAATGAAAAGATCGTTATAATCAAGTAACGCCTAGAGAAGAGGAAAACAAATACCGCGTAAACCTTCTCTTACTTGCCTGGACACAGTTGAGAAGGTAAAATCCGATACCAGCAGTGGTAGAAGTTATACGTCCAATACCAGCAATGGCCAAGAAAGGGAAAACTCTTTACAAAAAACCGCATACCTAGACGGCTTGGGTCTTAACTCAGATTCCTTTGACTTCGAGCACCATTCGAGAATCTGGTAAGGCCCATTCCCTCAGCGAGTGAGTGTCTCGTGGCTGGCAAATGATGACGATGATGTAAATAAAATCAATCTGGGACATTTCCTATTTCATTATAAATTAATGGTATTCAAAAACACTATTTTGCTCTAACGATGCTAAGTATTTTACAACAAAAAAGGCAAAAAAATTCAATTAAAACTCTCTGCTTATTGAGACTTTTATTTGACTGAGATTTTTATAAATTTCCTGCTTAAAGCCAGGAAATTTATAAAAATCTCTCAGACAAAAATATTCTGTAAATCAATTTATTTTTTACATATTTTAGAGGAGGATAAAAAAATTGATTTATCGTCATCAAATGAATATTTCGGTTCAGTCTAACATAGTTTAAAAAATATTAAAGATTCTTTCATAACATAGCTTTAACTTCTAGAAAATTAATGAGAATTGGGCTAAATAAGGCAGAAGAGATACAAAATGATATCCCTCAGATTCTGCTAGAGATAAGGTTGTATTAATTAATTAAAAAATCCTCAATCATTTCTGATTATTTCGCTTTTATGGAATTAACTCATTGCTTCAAATTTTCATTGCTATGATTTTCCTGACAATAATTCAAATAAAATACATATTTTATAATTTTATTTAATCGATAGATTATTGATACACATAATTTTGATAAATTTCGGTCACAATCAAATCCCATTCTACCGAATCAATGGTCTTGACCTTTGCCCTATAGGGTTAGGTCATGGTGTGTCTAGTGACGCGTATGTCCATATACATTGTTCATACACAGCACCACAAATTCGAGCAAAAAAAATCGATAATATGTATTTATCATCTTCCTCAGATCAAATCAAGCATCCCTGTCATAATTTACGAGTTTATTTATAAATGAGCAATCGGCGATGAAACGTGCGTGTTATCTAAATAATTTTATTAACACGTGTTCATCATAGTCATGTGTTTACTATACTTAATTTTATTGGGCATAAATTTCGCTGCTTGCGATCCTCTACCAGCATCATGGGAGATCATGTATATTATATATATTTTTTTGAAATATGAAGATGGCTCGATTTTAGTAAGAAGCATTGCCGATACGTCGATAAACGACGCATGTTATTCTTTTTATGCACACATCGTTATCTGAATCGTGTTCGAGTTTGTATTGAAACGAAAAATTCCATATTTCTCATTGGTCAAATGTTTAGATAAGAGCCATAATCATTTTTTTTCAAACATGCACCTGTGTATATAGAATCGATTATTTACAACAAAAAATTTAAATGTGGCGAATCGCGCTATGTGGAGCCTCGTGATAACGAAATAGTACATGATATGTGGATACAGCTTTATCTGAAATCAAATATATTAATAAAAAAATATATATTTATTAAGCACACTTGTGCAAGATTTTTTTTATATTAAATTAAATAAAATTCTAATATTTCACTTCCTCGATCCAGTCCACAACAGGTTCTGCGACCATCTAAACAGGCCATTGTTTCTCTGCATACAGAACCACGTGTCGTATTTCAATGTGTTCAACGCAACTGCAAATAACTTGCACACGTTTACTTATTTATTTTCAGAACTAGAAATGTTCCATGGTCAGCCATATCCAAAATATGTCTAACCCGATAAATCATAATATTATTGTTAATGCTAATTTTGCCCTCCGTTGGTGCTAAAACCGCAACAGCCGGTACCAAAGTGTTTGCGTCAAGTGTTTACGGATTATATACAGCATCGGCTATTAATATGATTAACTTCTAAATGAATTTCTATGCACTATCGATATACATGATTTTTTTTGCATTGTTAGTAAACGTTAGAACGTGTAAAATAATTTCCGTATATGAAGACGGGATGTTAAATGTTGCTTTTGCGTGATGGACGCGCTCGTAAACTTCTCGGACGATAAGCAACCTGAAACGTAGATGTTTTTATCTAGTTTTCATCCAAACAAAACAATTTACAATATTTTTTTATTACAAAAATAAATATATTATATTTTCAATGAAAAATCTTTTTACATGCATTTTATTGATGATTCTAACACTATTTAATATTAAATATAGACTAAAAAATGTTATCCATAACATTGAATATTTTTTTAATCAGATATACTCAAAACTATGCATAATCGAACATTATTTTTAATGTTAGCTCACTGTATTAAAATCTGGTATATTTTCCGGACACCACATTCATTTTATTCTATTTTATTGAAATTTTTCTGAAATGATCGTTATTCTTGGATCAAAATAAATCAATCTCCTTAACTAAAACCTATCCGTCACGGTGCCTGGAAAACAATAGAATCGTCCAAACTCAGATATCTCTTAATCTTGACATTAAAAAAAAATGAATAAATAATTGATTGATATTATTAGATTTAAACTTATGTTTCTATTAGACGCTTTTTTGCGTCATATCAAACATCGAACTGAGTCTGGTCACGCGTTTTCGCGTTCTAAAAACTATGCAATATTAGGCTTATAGTTACACCGGAATGTAAAATTCAAAGATCAACGGAAGGAGATTAATTATTTTTTTATTTTGTTTAAATTTCGAACTCGCGAAAATATTTGGCGCCAAAATAGCGAATCTTATAATTCTTTTTTACATAAATTTGAGTACCTTGGATATATCATTCGTGAATCAAGGCATCCCTGACTGCAAACCCTCATATCGGAAAATGTGGAAAGAATTCGGTGGTTGGGATTAAAGTAGCTGTCTTCGCAACATCCTCAACATTAAAAAAATTCAAATTTATGGAGAAAATACAAAAACCAGTAGATCGCCTACACGTGAAGAAGAAAAAGCTGCCTAATATTTTTTAAAGGCTTAGGCTAATCTTAACATTAATTTAAATAGGACTATCTTTTATTGGGCCATTTAATAAAATTATGATAAAATCAGTAGCAGTTACGTTTATATTTCTTATCTATTATGAATTTATATCGAATACTTGCAAAACACTTGACTTTTTGGGTAAATATATATATATTTAATTCTCACTGATATCAATCTCGAAGGGGGTATCTCAGATACCCCAAGCATTTCAACATTTAAAAAAAATGGATTATTCTATGAATTAAAATAGTTATTCATGATATGCTTCATAATTTGTCATTTAACTAATCAATATGACACGTAAATGACAACGCTCTCGGTGATGTCTCGCCGCAGACTGAGCTCTCGCAGCACGTGTCACTCGCACTCGGCACATCGTACCGAATATATGTTTAGATTTTTTAGTAAAATCCTACAATTTTGGGACGTGTAAGATTTATGTTAAAATAACTATTGGTGAAAAATAAAACACTTGGGGTCCCCAATATACCCCATCGGCACGTAATGTAATTTATTTGCTAATTACAATTGTTTTTATCATTTGTTATGCCTTTTTATCAAGTATCAGGCTCATTACTGATGAGTATCATTTAAATGGTATGATGTTAGATAAGTGGATAATTAGAAGAAAACCTGTATTACCACATTGTGGGCACATCCAGCTGTATTTTTGATAATAAGCCCCCCTGTACATACATATAGCGACAGGAAGCTCGAGCACGAACCGCACACGTGAAGACAAATCTCACCCCTCAGGTTTAACATACACCGTTTGGCTGTTAAACGGCCAATGGTTTATCCTTCGTTCCACGTCACGGATCCAAATCGTCGTGGTGAATGGATCAGTGTCTGACCCGACCTTTTTTTTTCGAAAGCAGTCCAGATGCCAACTGGGTGCATGGTTTTGGAGACCAGCTGACCCGCTAGCGGGTGCAGAGACCGGAACAAAGGGAGTCGGAGGTTCGCATCTGCCACTGTGTCATACCGTTCCTAGGCACGCACTATTGCATCCAACCATTGTGTCCGTACAATGCACTGAATCGCAAGGGGTAACGCACCCTGGTTCAGCCCTGGTGGATGCAAGCTCTAGCGCAGCTGGTCCTCAACACTATAATTTATTCGAAAGCTCTATAATGTGGCTGGTGTGCTTTATGTGTGACGGGGGTGCGAAGCTATGCAGCTTTCTGAAAAAAAATCGTCTTTATTCATCAATAATAATTTAGATATTCCAATCTTGGATATGACGTTTGGCTTCTTCGACAATTCTGTATTTATTTATCCTCTCAATGTTGGCAAAACGTCCTTTTATGATAAAATCGTCGAACAGTTTAAAACACTCATTACACACAGAATTAAGCACACATTATGACTACCAATGTCAAGATACGTCAGTGACAAGTATTCATATACGTATACGCAATAATTTTTAATTATATTTAATTTTATAAACTCACATTTCCTGATCATTGTATTAATTATTCTCAATTCTAGAGTTTTAATAAAAAAAATAAACCTTTAGAGTGATTATAAATGAGTCATAAATTTAGAAAATAAAAATACGCGTACCGCAAAGCATTGTCTTGCTGTATACTTAATACAGTCGCATATTTTATATAATTTCGTGTTATATAATTTATGGTTTCGTTTATTTTTGATTAATTGAGATGTAAAAACTTTGTATAAAAATATAGCCACAAGGTCTGAATCACGTTGTATAAATACCGCGTTATACGATCTGTATACAGTTAAAAATATTAAATATATATTTAAAAAAAAAATCAATAAAAATGTTTCATCTTAAAATTTGCAATAACTAATCTAATAATACGCCGTATAATGGATCTTAAAATGTTTTACGTAAGAAAAATGTATGAATTCTTCATCAATATCTTGACATTTAAATAAAAATGTATTTTTCGAAGAATAAAAATAGTTATTCATGATATGCCTTATAATTTCGTCCCACCGCAGACTCAGCTCTCGTATTACGTGTCAATCGCACGTTTCACTCGCATTCGGCACATCGTACCGGATGCGAGCGAGAAAAAACATCGTGATTATTTATAATATATATTCTTTTTTTTTATATATTATTATTTTTTTTCTGTAATTGCAGATAATATATGATAATGATTATTTACAATATTTATTCTTTGGACGTTTTTAGACAAATACAAAAAGTTTGTAACACAAACTATACCAGAAGATCTCGAGCTTTAATGTCTAACCCAGAGGTTCCCAATGTTTTTCGGTTTACGGCTCCCTTAATACATTTTTGTCAAAATTTTTGACCTTCTTGAGAAAAGCGATCGCAAAAAGATGGCGCAAAAATTTCGAGTATTGGGAGTTCCAACAAATTTGCCTAATTGATTAATTGAATATTTCGCGGCGCCCTTATGGCTCACACTTTAGGAAACCCTGGTCTAACCAATGCTTTATTTTCTATATAAATGCTTAAAACTCTCATGTTATTGAAATTGTATTATATTATAAGTAAGTTTTTATGGGTATTGTAATTACTTCAATGGCGTACGGTGATGTTGATGTTGGGTGTTCTGAATATGGAAAAAAAATAATAAAATTCATTAAAAAAAAACCGTATTTTTTTCCATATTCAGCACACCCAACATCGACACGACCGTACGCCACTTAATTAATTACTTAGAAAGAATTACTTTATCACCATATGCAAATTAATCTTTAATTTTATCATCCATGGAATGAAAATCTCAAAGCCAACATCGAATGATATGACTTATGTTTTATATATGATTTTCATTGGTTTTTAATGATTTTTTTGTTTTTTTTTAGGTTATAATGGGAGATAGAGCATCTGCAGAACGAGCATGCAAAGATCCCAACCCAATCATAGACGGAAGAAAAGCAAACGTCAATTTGGCAATACTCGGTGCTAAGCCCCGGGGTAACATTACACCTGGTAAGTGCTCACTCCAACTCCGATATCTCCATCAAACGACAACCCCTGTATTCGCCTGCACGGAATGCAAGTCAACAGTTCGTATTTGGACATAGTGTGAACGCGTGACGCGTTTGTTTTACGCGAAAGCTTTAGCACCACCGTCTAGAAATAGCTCGCGTTTATAAAGTGGCGGCGCATTCGGCATCTAAAAATACGCGGCCATAATGGCAAGTCTTCAGGGATCTTGACCCCAGACCCCGAAGCGAACCCGAAACGCCTGAAATAAAATCAGGCGCTCGATAATTCGATTCGCCAACGATCGATAGTGCAATGGCGTCCGTGCACCATAACGTTATATCATTCCAAATAATTAGGTCCACCGGTTGGCCTGGCGCCAAACACTTTTTCATTGACTACCCGGAGGATCAAAGCGCTAGTGTTGAGCTCGAGGCGTTGTCAAGAATTGCATCTGAATTCCAGAATTCGAGATATTGAAAATATTAACATAATTATGGATTCATTCAGTAATAACCAGTGGTGTACGGTGGACTTGATGTTGGGTGTGCTGAATGTGGGGAAAAAAATACAGGTTTTTTTTAATAATTTTTATTATTCTATATACAATAATTCTATTCTTCGTTTTTGCGACATAAATTTTTCAATGGAACTATCGTAAAGTGTGTGAGTATTTTTTGTTCTTTTGATATTACTTGAAAAATTTATATCGCAAAAACGAAGAATAAAATTAATGTATAAATAATAATAAAATTCATTAAAAAATAACTGTATTTTTTGTTATATTTTTTTTTCCACATTCAGCACACCCTACATCAAGTCCACCGTACGTCGAATAATAATACTTTAAATTGTTTTTTCTGTGTGAAACTCTGGAGTTTCGTTCCGATATAAAAATCTATGTCGGAATTGCCTGAATTAATCTCACCTATTTTTAAATCAACTATTAAATAGAATTATAAAATATTATATAATATATTTATAATAGAATTGAAATCTGTTGCAAAAAGTCATAAATATTTTTTTCTCCACTCAATTTTATTCAAATTATTATTACTAAATAATTCATTTCCAAAAGCTGAAAAAAATTGGAACAATTCCATAACGCATATTTTTATTACAATCTAAAATTACAAGATCACGAGCAGATGCGATCTATGCCAATATTCTATGATCTTATTTATACCCATTTTTTTATACACATTATATTCGTTTTAGAGACATGTCATAAGAAATGCATTTCGCACAATGCACGTGACAAACAAAGGTTCTCTTTTCAATTTGTTCGGATTCTATATTGACCTTTCCGAGCTGCATTCGGCCATCTGGTGGAAATGCAGTCGCGCAAAACCATTAAAAAAATACACACACATCGTATGACTGATTTATCTGATCGTCGCTCCGAATGGTTGGCGACCGCTGCGTCAACTGGCGTGCCAATGACCGTGAAGCGGAGCACGCTGCGCGGAAGTACGGCTCGTGCCACGCCAGGTGCTGTGTGCACCCCTGCTATTGTACCCCGGGTACCTTCTCTCCCCCATCTCGCCGAAATCATGATGATTATCGAGATTTGACATACTGAATTGCGTCAAAAAAACGTATAAGAAACGGGGAATTATTAGCTGTTTTCGGAGATCCTTGCGTCTGATCTAATATTAATGATCACGTCAACGATTCATCACCAACTCATACTCCACCTCATCATTAGATTTATGTACACAGGAAACAGGAAGTGTGTCATACTGCGGCCTAATGCCGACAATATTTCGTGTTTTATTGAAAGCTTTCGATTATTATACCTCAATTTTAATTTTTTTAAAACCGGTTTTGCACTGTACTATCCACGACAGCGTTTCTCAAACGTTTTTAACGCGAACACTGAACAAAAAATAAATAAAACACGGCTCAACATCAATATAAACATAAATAAATAAGTATTAAATTTTATAAAAATACGAAAGAAATTAAAATAAAATATATTTACCCCAATTTTACTCAAATAAGTCTTTTAATATACATCCTACATGACAATAACTTTTTGTATTTGTCTAAAAAAGTCTAAAGAATATATATTATAAATAATCACGATGCTTTTTCTCGCTCGCATCCGGTACGATGTGCCAAGTGCGAGTGACACGTGCTGCGACAGCTCAGTCTGCAGAGCGTTGTGATTTACGCTTCACATATTGATGAAGAATCCATTAATATTTTGACATGAAATGCTTGGGATCCCTGGAAGACCCTCTTCGGAGTCGCCTTGACAGATGGGTTAATAATATTATTCTTCATCAGTCTCTTGAACGTGGAACATGTCCATGAGGATTTTTTTTAGATAGATTTAGATCCAATTCTTTTTCGATATGTGTCTTTCCTCTGTTTCCTATAGTTTTTTTTAGGTTTGATCTGTCTTTCTCTTCTTTTATTGCTCTTTACGTTCTCCAGCCATCAACAACTTTTCAAAATTATTTTCCATGAATTCAAGGCTCACGAAAAGGGATTCTTTATCAATGCTTTATTGCGATAAAACATTACATTCATTTTTAGAAGTTCTTTGATGTTGTAGCTTTATTAATAAGATGACATTTCTTTCTTCATATCTTCAATCTTTACGTTTGTTCCTATTAAATATATTATTTGTAAAATATTCGAAAATTACTATCTGGAAAACGCTGGTTTACTCCATATTTATGTCAGACGTCTAATTTATATGCTCATTGTTAATATGCCTTTGAATTATCACATTTTTGCCTGTCTGCACTCAGGAAACAGGCATTTCAAAGAAAAACGATAAAATACTGGTTACAATTTTTAAATTTATAGACTTGTTTTTCAATAATCAGCTGCTTTCATTGCTGCTTTATTGAGAATCATCAATCATCGTTTTTGTGGAGCAAAACCAAGATTGTTTTACACATCAAGGTTATAAATATATTGTCCATGGACTGTCATTGTGTTTTCAGTCGCTCACAAACACCCAACTGTGCTCACAATGGTGTGACGTAATATTGAAAATATAAAAAAAATATATATACGAAATGCGCCTGTATCGTTCATTGTTGGAACAGCTGTTCGGTGAATTGCAGCGAAATTTTACAAATCCATTGTGCGAAATATCACGGTCTCGATAATAATTTGGAATTGGCACGTTTTGGTGCCCCAAACGTGACGTGTGACGTGTACATGCATAATTTATTCAAATAGATCGCGTTAATTCCGGATATATTGCACCTTAGTCAATTAATAAATACAAAAAAAATGCGTTATGGGCTATGAACCCACTACCGCCGGAAGCGAACCTGTAGTCGATTACGTTCCCCGGTGCAAAGTGCGATTGGGTTACCGTTTGTATTTAAAAAAAAAGTTAAAGTTTTGGCGATAAGGCAATTTAAATTCATGCACGACAATTTATACAACGATTATCTGGAATATGTTTATTGTTAAGCCGTATTTCTTTCGACGGTTATACTCCATCTCATCGTGTTGTTGTGCTCTCTAAAAATAGAGAACATAAACGCAGCGGTATGTATCCACAAAACGCCCCTCACACATATTTGCAACAATAAGAATCATTTTATATTGGAGCAATGCAACCCTACTGCGCGGGGAAACTTTGCGCCGCTTTTGCAGTTTGCTGCATTGTTTAATGACAGCGGATCGCAATGGGCGCCATGTCGGAGATCGCAAACTCGACGTTATGGCCCACAAGCTAAAATAATACATAAATGCGAGCTCAGCTTACGTAATTAAAATAGAATAAACACGAATCGTTCGAGAGCTTATAAAACTATTTAATTTTATATACTCGATTTATGTGTTTTATTGTGATGCTTATGATAAATCCGCGCGTTTTGGCCAAAACAATATATTTGCATACCAACGCTCGGGCTGTGGCGCGTATTTCTGTAAACGTCAACGCGCGGTCCTAACACAAATAAATACGACCATGTTTATTTTGTCATGTCGGATTATGTTACAAATCGATTTATGAGTGCTTAATTAAGTCTTACGCGCAAATATGGCTAATATTACTTTTTAAATTGTAATTAAATCGTCTTATTTTTCGTAGCGGGTTTTAAAATTGTCGGAGCGAACCGGCGCGTCGTGCCTGTTGTTGAAAATTTATATTTCAATAGAATTTTACTTGTATTTTTTAAAAAAGCTCAATATATTTTTGTATTAGAATAAAATTTGATTTTTATTATAAAACAATATAAGAATAGCAAGATTTTTTATAGTCTAAAACGAAATTTATATATCTCTTATTATTCTACTAAAAGGTTCAGAAGATGGAATATTCTTTTGTTAATATTTACGATGGGAGTAACTTTGAGTATATTAAACAAAAAAAATGCAAAAAATAACATAACCTTCATGTAACGCTGTTAAGCTCTAACATGCTTAAAGAATTTTGGAAAACAAAAAACACATCACTCCTACCGTCATTTTCCGAATATAAGACACTGTCTTACTTTCCTTTTTGGTTCCAAATACGTGCTTGGGCTTATTATCGGGGGAGGGCTTATTTTTTCAAGTAGAATAAGTAGATTTATATATTTTCATTCAATATTTTTTTGTAGGAACATACATAAGAATTTGTGCAAATAATATGTACATTTTAGGTACCAAAAGATCATTTTAGGTACTAAAGGTACATTTTAGGTACTAAAGGTACATTTTAGGTACTAAAGGTATATTTTAAGTACTAAAGGTATGTTTTAGGTACTAAAGGTACATTGTAAGTACTAAAGGTACATTTTTAGGTACTAGAGGTACATTTTAGGTACTAATATAAAGGTATTTAAATTTATTCGAATACAGTCAAGTCATCTTCTTCTGGAACATCGTCATAAATTATCAAATCCAGAGTCCCGTTCTGATTTTCCTCTGAATCTATTTGCTGTTGAATCAATGGTCCGAATGTCTCATATCCTGCAATATAGCTATCCTTAAATAAATATTTCTTGTCTAAATAGTCTTTTCGTAGTGCATTGGAAACACAACTCTCAGCTATATTATCCCATGAATTCTTCACAAAATTTCCACCTACATTTTTCACATTATTTTAACTAGGGCTTATTTTCGGGTGAGGGCTTATATTACTAAAAACCCTGAAAATCACGCTTATTTTCGGGAGATGTCGTATTTTCGGAAAAAGACGGTATATCTAATATTCAACATTTTTGGCATCTGGCAACATTATTTCAACCTAACCTAACCTGTTTCGTATATGCATAACATATATTAACATAACCTAGCTTAACCCCGATTTTAAACCTAACATCGTATACAATACGAAATATAACCTAAGTCTGATTTTTATACTAGTTTTTTGTTTCATATATCATTTTTACAATTACTTGAAAATTTTAATATTATATATTAGTAAGTAAACCATCGTGGTTTATAAAATATGGACAAGTTTGACAACCTCCATGTTAAACACGGTTCAATTGATAACAGCTCTTCAGATTATTATGACAAGCACGCCTCGTTTCGTGTAAACATCCCATAAATGTTTGGATAATCGAAAATTTCACATTGAACTCTCAATTTTTTCGTCCTAACTTAAAAAAAAGATCAATAATAATGTATTAATTACAGTTAGATTTGGGACCCCGTAGGTTTTCAACAGATGTTGGGCTTTATATGTAATTTGAAACCGCTAGTGGGGGGTGGATGTGTGTATGTAAAATAAAAAAAAAATGTATGCCGCAGGCTTAAGACATCATATGGTTTCCCTGACGTATGGCCGTGAGGTCATGGCCCTCGATGGGGGTTATCCCCAACAGCTGATGATTCTTTGGGGAGGTTCGAGACGTATTCATCAGAAATGATTCAAAAAGATTTTTTTGACGGTAATATTACGTGGGAATTAAAATGGGGTGAGCGATCTAGGCACGTGTTTCGACGACAACTTGGGGGAGATCCAGATGACTAAAATATGTATGAAAAAATGGCAATGCGGCATATTAAAATGTGCATTTTTAACGTGGATGATTTCGTCGGACCTACGTTGTTGATGGGTTCGATTCGAACCTAATATATTGATTTTGTGATTCGTATGGCGAATCGTGTGTGTATGTAATTTGTTCGCATTTTCAACTGAACCGTGTAAATAATTAATACTCTATATAAATTGCGTTTGTATATATATGGCCGTGGCTTGGTTGTCCACTCCAGTCACCTTACCCCCCATCGGACACTTGTCTATGACCCCTAACCCCTTCGTGTCTCCTCCCTCCCCATCTCTATGTACAATAAATGAAATCGAACATACGCCATAACATATTACAAAATATTATCAATATTTATATAATTTTTTTTTAGAAATTTATATATATTTTGTGTGAATTTTCCGTGTCGAAATTTTAATACGGTTGACAGCCCTGGGCTGCGAGAACAAAGGGCGCTTATTTCATCATTTATTCATCGGAAAATGCCCAAAGGCACTGGTTAGTGGAAAATGAGTGGCGTGAAAACTTATGACCACCAAATGAACATTGTACACATAAAACATTCGATATGGTCACTGGAAGGGTTGAACCGCATATATACGTTTGTGGCTAGGGGATGAGGATAAAATATTTCATGGCGTGCGTATGTAAGTGACGAAGATATTATCGGCGTGTCTTATACAAAATTATTGTGACGCAGAAGAAAATCTTTTTCCAATAAATCGAGCTTTTAAATTTGATGAATCATAAAATGCTAATATTATTCATGAAAAATTATTATCTTTACCACCCTCAAATGACTAATATGTATAATTTATCGACCAATTTAACTGGTTTTTCTTCTTTGGTTTGGTAGATAGAGCTTTTTCGATCCTTTGCAAAATGGAAAAAATATTTTTAGAAGCCTTTCACTTATTGTTTCCTTGCAACAATTATTAATGTCTCCATTCAACAATTAACTTTCAATAAATTCTGTTAATTTTTTCGGATAAATAAGAAACTAACACAAAAGTTATTAGTGCAAAAACATAAATGAAGGGTTTTAAATGATAAAAAAAATATTTTTACATATTTTTTATTAGCGTGAGCGTGCAAATTAAGACCGCAATTTTTTTTATTTTTGTCGAAAAACTCTTAATATAAATCCTACCTGTCACAAACTTTTTGTATACAGTCAGCCCTCCTATAACGTTTCCTTTAAATCGATGTTTTCCACAAAATGCTAATATTTTCAAGGTCTAATTACATATTTCGTAAATATATAATAAATTGTCGAGCGAAATAAAGGTCAATACTCTTTGATTGACAAGGGATTTTGTAGAAAACACCAAGTAAGAGAAAATGTCATAAGAGGGCTGACTATATCTAAAAAAAGTCTAAAGAATAAATATTATAAATAAACATTGTCCCTTGTTCCTTCCGAAAAAAATAAAAACAACAATATTCGCTGCTGTTGTCACTTGCGGAATGTTTTTTCTTGCTTGCATCCTGTACCATGTGCCGAGTGCGAGTGACACGAACTGCGAGAGCTCAGTCTGCAGAGCGTTGTGATTTACGCTTTACATATTGATGAAGAATTCATAAATATTTTGACTAGAAATGCTTGGTATCCCTGGGAGACCCCCTTCGGCGCCGCCTTGACGGATGGGTTAATAATATTATTCTTCATCGGTTTCTTGAACGTGGAGCATGTCCATGAGGATTTTTTCAGATAGATTCAGATGTGTCTTTCCTCTGTTTCCTATAGTTTTGATCTGTCTTTCTCTTCTTTTCTTGCTCTTTACGTTCTCCAGCTATCAATAGCTTTTCAAAATTATTTTCCATACATTCCAGGTTCACGAAAAGGGATTCTTTATTAATGCTTTATTGCGATAAAACATTACATTCATTTTTATAAATATTCTAGCTTTATTAATAAGATGGCATTTCTTTCTTCATATCTGTAATCTTTACGTTTGTTCCAATTTAAAGATATTATTTATAAAATGTTCGAAAAGTACTATCTGGAAAACGCTGGTTTACTCCATATTTATGCCAGACGTCTAATTTACTTTGACCGTTTTCTACGTTTATAGTAAAATTAGACAGCATTTCCTTAACTTAATCTAGCTATGTCGATGTGGTCTATTAGGGAGGTTAAGTTTTTGATTTTTCTCGAATAGCTCTTGCAATATAAACCTTACACGTCCCATTTTTTTTGTATTTATCTAAAAAAGTGTAGAGAATAAATATTATAAATAATCGTTGTCCTTTAAAAAAATAATAACAGCAATATTTGTATATTTTCTGTACGATGTGCCGAGTGCGAGTGAAACGTGCTGCGAGAGCTCAGTCTGCGGCGAGACATCTTCAAGAGCGCCAAACTATTTTTATTCTTGGAATAATATTTTTTTAAAAATATCGATGAATTCATCAATATCTTGACATTCTTGAACACTTGAAATTCTTGGGGTCTTTGATAGACCCCGTTCGGACGACTCAGATGTTTTCGAGCCGCCGTGACGGAAGGGTTAAGGCCCTCAATGTGCATCATAGCATATTCCTCTGTTGGAATTCGATGGATTGAGTTCTCCTCTTCTTCAGCGGAGAGTACTTCGTCGGAAAAGTTTCT